>JACBKR010003417.1:0-29543 GCA_014218235.1 Colocasia esculenta
GGGACTTCGAGTCCTTAGCACCGAGTTCCCCTCACTCCTACCCTATTTTGACACTCAAGGGTGGACATCCTTTTATACTCCCACTTGCAATACTCTCCAATTGCCGTATCCGAGTTCTACAATAACATAGGGCTTTCCGATCAGGGAGATATCTACTCTCGGTGAAAGGCACTCGTTTTCGCCTCACCGCAAATCTTCTCTCCACAGCCCTTGAAATTCCAACTCAGGAGTTGAAATCTTCAACTACAATCCTCTGCTTCTGAGTACTATGAGTTTCTCACGTTGGAACCTTATGACACTACCAAGGAGATTGCTCGTCTCAACGCCAACTCCTTTCCTCCCTTGATCCGGATGATCCATCACATCTTCACTACCTTGATCGTCCGAAGGATGGAAGTCGAGAGTTAGTCACCGAGGTCCATAAATCCCTATTCATATTTTTCCTCAAGTGTCAAGAAACAATCTTCCTGAACTCATGATAAGCCTCATCCGTCGGTGTTTCTCTAACACCAAAAGATCAATGCCATAGCTTGCCCCATCACTTCTCTTCTTATTTTCCTTGGCATTCCTATCCCTCCAAGTGAGCTCATCTCACTAAAATCCCGAAGTTCCTTGACCTCACTGCCGTCAACCGCATGGGCTACAAGATTGTAGACGGTGTCGTCACAAGACTCTCAAGGGAAAGGAACCACAAGAGCTGAAGTGTCAACTGGTGAAGAAGACAATGAAGATGATGAAGCAAATGAAGGCAGTGATGAAGACCCTCAGGATGAGCAAATGCCTGACCAAGCTCAAGAGTTTGATGATGTACCTGTGCCTCAACAACAATCCATTTGTGATTACTTGGCACAAATCCATCAAGAAATGATCTCAGGATTGCTCACATGACGTCAAGATTTGATCAAGTGGACGCTCGCCTCAACACTTTAGATGACCGTCTTGACCACCTCTACTCCGAGAGAGATGAATCCCGTCACCCTCCTCCTGCTGGACGTGACGATGAATAGAGGGTCTCAGGGCATTAGAGGTCACTAAGAGTCTTAGATGGGAATTAGTCTCACTTGTCTTGTCATCTTTTGCTTGTTCATGTTATTTCCCTTTCTTTTATTGAGTCATGTAATGATTATCAAATGTACTGTGAAATTTCAATGATCAATCAATGAAAACTCAGTTCATGTTTATTTGTTTCTAAATGTGCATGACTTGACCTTTTGCATGTTGTCAAAAAGGGGGAGAACATCAATATATGCATCAATTGATGTTTTTGTCATCATCAAAAAGGGGGAGATTGTTGGGTTTTTCATATATCATGTTTTTGATGATCACGTTAACATCCTTGAACATTGATTTAATGCAAAATTGATGTGCTAACTAACATGAAAAACACCATGAAAGTGATTGAGTTAAACATTGCTAAATCATACAATGTTATCACTAATAATGTATTTGCATGTAGGTGCACAAGCATGAAACATGGAGCATTGAAGAGGCATTGAAGAAATGAGCAAAAAGCACAAATATCTGTCAAAGAGGTGTATCTGTCGACAGATGCAATGTACCTGTCGACAGATTCACACAGTCATTCCAAGACAGAGCTCAGGTTTGCATCTCTGAGTGCATCTGTCGACAGATGAAATGTACCTGTCGACAGATACACACAGTCAACCCAGGACAGAGCTCAGGTTTTCTATTCCTGAGTGCATCTGTCGACAGATGCAAACTGCCTGTCGACAGATACACTCAGAAACTCAATTCCTGAAACCTTGTTCTCAGCCTGAGTGCGCCTGTCGACAGATGCAAGTGCACCTGTCGACAGACGACGGAAACATGAGATTTTGTGTTTCCAAATCCGGCCCCACTTGGGTGTTTCCTTCCTCCACGCCCCCACCTTTACCTAACACTATATAAGCATCCTTTTGGAGCCAATTCGCAGAGAGCAGCCTCCATCCAAGAGCCTCCAAGGGACCAAGAGGAAAAGCCCCAATTGCTGCTCTGCTTCAACTTTCCGCCCAGATCGTCGTGGAATCACCATCTATCTATCGGAGCTGAAGCCGGATCGTCATCAATTCAACCTCTACATCGATCAATCTACATCCAATCGAAGTTGGAGAGCGTTTGGACGATCCACGAGAAGAATTCCACCGGATTTGTTCCCTAATTCCTAATTCTTCTCCATATAATTTCCATTCCATGTGTGTGTGTGTGGTTGTGTTTCGAGCATCCCTTGTGCTTGATTCACGTATTTGTGGTTGTTCTGATCGTGCTTCATCAGACAACGTGTGTGTGGTTGAGTTGTAGTGTTGAATTCGCTCATAAGCAGTCGTTTTCTGCGTGTGTGTGTGGACGGTGGATGTAGGATACACGAGTTGTGTACTCCGAACCACCTTAAATCATCGTGTTCTGTGGTTTGTTCGCGTTTAGCGATAGATGATTGGTAGGCACGGTGTTCATACGCACGTTTGATTCCTTGTTCTCTTTTAGATCAACTCAAGCGGTCTCATACTTAATCGAATTTGAATCAAATTTCATTAAGATCGCTGTAGCATCGAAAAGAAGCCATCAATAGTTTAAAATTGCCGTAATCTATTCAACCCCCCCCCCCTTCTAGATTACCGTATTGTGTATTCCGCATAACTCTTCAACCAGATCGCGACTGCCCGATATGTCGCTTTCTGGGCTCCTATTGCGACAGCCCACCTGTGGCGATCAAGAAGGCGACAGGTGTACCGTCGCGTTCCCAGTACCCGATCTGTAAGCCTGTCGCGACCCGTACAGGACCCTGTCGCGTTCCATCATACCCCTGTCGCGATCCCTACTGGCCTATGTCGCCTTCACAGGATTTTGGTGAAAGACCCATAAAAATGGAGCAATATTGAATAATTTAAAAAAACATCTTCACGACTTATTTCTATCTATGATTCCTCTTGCACTTGCACACACATAAACCATCCATTTATGGCTGAAATCTTGCAGAATATCTCACAATGTACCTGGTAATTATTGAAATAAAGTACATTAATTGCCCTATTTTAAAGGACTTGTATTCGTTTCTCGCGTTGTTTATACACCGATATCGACGCTCCACTGTTCTAGAATTCCTCAAGAACGTCGAGCACCTGTTTTATATACACATTTTTCTTGGCTTGTGGTGAACTCTCCGTCGGATATTCCTTTCTCCGGACTAGTGAACCCTTGCACAAGGCCTCCGTAAGTCTCCTCTGATCATGGATTCCCACATGGTCGACGAGCCGGTTGTTACCCCAACACCCATTACCCCTTTAGGGATCGATATGATCTAAACGGCTATTAGAAGTTCGCTCTTACCTTGAATCACGTCGGACCTCTGGGCTTGTGCATAACATGGCCAGCGGGAAGATCGTGAATTCCACCTGACTGCCAATACGACGTGCGCGTGTTGTGCAATTGTTACTATCGCCTGTTTACTCGTCGTGTTACGCGCAATTGTCAACTAGCTCTTTCCTATTCACGTTCACTCTACTATCTCATCTATTCATCTAGTGCTCTTATCTATTTCTTGTACTATCAATTGGCCATTAATTGATGTCTAAAGATAAATTATACCCAATGCCAGCGCAATAGGGCCCGATCAGGTCCTGGGAGGAGCGCTCGAAAGTGCCATTTGCCCGCGGGAGTTAAATCATCAGGATGTCGGCATTACATCCAAGTGCCATACTATCAAGATTAATTTAAGACAATCACACAAAGTGCTATATTCTCTCGTTGTCTTTTGACAAACAAGTGCTATACTCTCTCCTGGCTATCTTCGGATAACCAAAGTGCAATTACTATCTCGATTGACGAAAGTTAATCAAAAGTGGCAGACTATTTCGATTGATAAGAAATCAATCAAAGTGCAATTTACTCTCTATATGGCCAACTACTTTCTCTCTCCTTGCTATACATGTTGCTTGTTATTTCTTGATGTTGACGTTATTTGCCATCGTGTTGTTGTGTTGCTTATATCGTGACTCGATCTTGTTCATCTACTATTTGAACCATGCTACTTGTGCTCTTACTTTCTCGACTTTACATACTCTCTCTATCTTTAGTTACTCTGTCATTAATGCACTAATATTTAAAGCCTGCTTGAGCCTGAGACTTAAGTCCTACTGGGCGTTATCGCTCACCCTACGTTTTGATGTTGTGTTCTCAGTGAGACCGAGGATAACACATACACTCACGAGGAAGGGAATGACCAAGAGTGAAGCCAGGAGTACCCTAGAGTCGTTATGTTATCTTAAAGTTGTAGTTAGTTATTTCCTTTCATTGAAATGTAATTGGGCCCTGTAGAATGGCTCTGATATTAGTGGTTGTAATTAGACGTTTGGAAAATTATTATGAGAATATTTGCTTTAGTATTATTCAGTGCGCAATGGTTTGATGTCTAGTATACGCTCTATACCTTTTCTTGCAACTGCCTTCGCGCTCTGATATTCTGCATTGGGGCATGACGCAGACTCTATTCCTGACTCTAGGGCTAACTGCCTAAACAGTACCTTCGGTGACATGATTCGCCTGCTCAGCGTCCTCTCGAGCTAACGCAAACACTCGAGCTGGGGCTCGAGGTCTCCCCGGTCACCCTGTCGCTGGCGCTGCTGCTGCTGCTGCTGGGGCTGGTGCCGCTCTATGCTGACCTCCCTGCTGTAGTCTGGGGCAATCCTTGATCCTATGCTCGCTGCTCCGCACTTCAAGCACTTTCCCACCAACTTACAACATTCCTTACCGCCATGTGCCCTCTCGAATGAGGACACTCCTTCTTGCCACTAGGGGAACGTTGAGAAGGTACCTGACTACTTCCCGATGCCACGGGACGCTCCGGTGACTGGAAACCGCCTTCTTTCTCTCCTGCCTCTGGAAAGGAGCTGCAGGCCTCTTCTGAGAAGCCTTCTTCTCCTCCAAGTACTACTCCATCTCTCCCTCCTGCCGACACGCCGCGCTGAGCGCCTGCTCGAGGGTACGATGGTCGAAAGCCACCACCTCGTCCTCAGTGATGGTCTCAGACCCATCACGAATTTCTTCGCCTTCCTACGCTCATCAGCTATATTTGAGGGACATACTTCAATAGCTCGACAACCTGGCCTCGTACTCCAGCACTGTCATGGAGCCCTGAGTCAACGAGAGGAACTCCTACTCCATCTTGTCCTGGATGCTCCGGAACAAACTTGGCTCAGAAAAGCCTCACGAACTCATCCCAGCCAACCTCCACGCACCATCCTCGAACCGAGTACGTAACAACGAGGACCACCACACGTCGGCTCGCTCCTACCAAAACCATCCATAAGGACTAACCACATAATCTATACTTAAAGAAATAACCACTGAATTAAATTACACATACCTGCAGCATATAGGTGGCTAAAGTGACCTTGTCATCCTCAGCGCACCTAATAGCCCGGAAGATCTTTTCGATCTCCCTCATCTAGCTCTCAGCTAATAAGGATCACTCTCCCCCTTAAAAGAAGGTGGCAACATCCTCTTGAACCTTTCCATGATGGAGGGTCTACCATGGTCCTGAGCCTGGGGAACTGGCACTTGAGCCTGCCACAACAAACATCATAAGCACACATATATAGCATAGCAACATAGAAAACATATCATCAAGTAAAACAGACTACCCTTTTTATCATTCTAACCTGAGCCTCCAACTGAGCCTGGAGTGCAGCCTGAGTGTGGGCTTGTGTCTGCATGGCCTGCACTAGACCCTGCATGAACACTCCATAGTCTACTGGTGGCGGTGGGGGAGCACGGACCCTGGGGTGCTGGGGCCTGCTGCTCACCCTGATCCTCACGCCGAGGCTCATCTCTCCTCTGCTCACCCTCACGAGCAGGAACACTACGCCTACCACGTGAAGCCATATCCTGCAAAATGATTTAATCACAATTAGAACTAGACTATCTAATTTCTAACTATTTATTTATCTATGTGGACAATCTACACAGACTTAGCATACAATGAAGATGATGGTATGTACATATTTATGTACAGTTTCAGCCTAAAGGCGCTCTCTGATACCAATCTCTGTAACGACCCTCCTTATACAGGCACAATTATACCAACCCCATCGATATAATGAATGCCGCTACAGTGGGACATTTACCCAACATTATACGATAGGCTGAAATATACATAAATACATTCACATAGCAGCCGAAATGAAATAGCCAAGTGTAACTTCTTATTCCATCATCCACATTCTATTCACAGTCAATATAAGAAGAAGAAATCTAAACTTTTCATAACTGAGTAATGAAATAAATACATTGTTTACAACTTTCCACTAAATAAGTACACAAATCCCAAAGATAGAGCAAGTCTACTCTTATTACATACTTATGAAAAATAAAAGTTCAATGCCAAGTCCAAAACAGGTCTCCTACTCTCGCTCCGAGTCACTCCTAACGATCTCCTCGGAAGAAGTAGAAATATCTGCACCTATACACCGAAGCAAGAGTGAGTTCAAATGAACTCAACAAGTAACACCAAACACACTAAACTTACATGCATCACATAACTTTCACATTTTCATACTACACAATATCATATAAACATGATTTAACAATTAATTCGAGTAAAATCCTAAACATGATGTCTACATATGTTATACATGGAAATTGTCTTATACAAAATTTTCAATAACTTAAAGCCTATCACATGCTTTCTACACACTTTTCCATATATTAAACTAAGCTCATTTAACCACATTCACACACACACTTACAAGTGAAACATTAGTCAATTTAAACATGGAGTTTGTATACATAAATAAGAGGCAATTTTAGCATGGATTCTATAATCATTTATGAAATTATCAATTACCTACTGTCACAAGAATTTTATTAACACCTGATCACTTACACAATTTCACCATTTACACATTCACTTTCACTTAAACACAAGTTCACATTTATTAAATGTCGTGACACATAGCCCAAACCACCTTTTAGAAGGACACACACTAATCACATACATATCTATCACCTAGGCATTTCAGTGATAAATCTTAGTTACTGCGCAGAACTGGGAGAAGCACTCTCCACCCTAACCAACGATATATGTTAACCTCCAGGATTTAATCCCAATGCCCATGGGACATCACACACTATGAACCTTCCCGTGGAGACTTTACCACAGTACAGTTCCACACCCTCTAAGGTAGCAGTGTCACCCATTGGCACATTTACACATTTGTCTAAATTTTAACACACGCTTAATGCACAATTTTAACAAATCCAATACATGCTCACACATTTACATACTTCAGTGTTAACTAACATGGTACTACTATTCTCTGTATTAACAGATTCAAACAAGTCTAATCGTGTTGAAATTAGCAGATTTTATTACTAAACATATTAACGTGCATTTATTTATCAATATTGCACACAAAATCTACATATATAGCTACTGTCATTATTTAGTACAAATTTTAACCAAACACGATTACAGGTAACCATCATGCATATAAATTTTTGCATTTTTCTCAATTTCACACTAATTATGAACATTCTATCAGTGGAATCACATAAGACTAAAATAACCAAACAACATGGATTTTCATTATTCGGATTCACAGTTCATTATATACATGTATACTGACAGTTCTAATCATGTGCCAAATTCTAGAGATTTAACTGGTTCCATATCATTTAATAGAATTTCTTCACTAATTAAGCATGCTCACTATTTTTCAGTTCAGAAAATCTAAAAATTTACATAGTCATCAAAAAATTTCCAATTTTTAACAACATGCTTTGACATCGATTTAAGCACCACAAAAAATATCTATCACTTAAATCGTACAAGGATAACGTATACAGTAATTTACAATATTCAGAACCTGTTTAACATGTATTTAGAAAATTTTAATAAATAATACACTTGAACGAAATTTCACAGAAATTATACAACATGCTCCACTACACATATTTCATAATATAAAAAATTTATCATATATCCTCATGCACAGAAATCCCAAAAAAATGGCTTATAAAGACAGACAGTCCACTGTTCTTGCCTGAAGAACTCAACGGCAAGGGTATGGCCGTTTACTCATGTTAACGACAACATAGTGTGCCGCCAACTCAGGATCTTAACGGCAAGGGATCCTGCCGTTAAGTTCCTGTATGTGCAAAACACAGATTGACGTATGAAACTTGGTGAAATTGGGGTTCCAGGACTCGAAAAAAATCTGGAAATTCCTAGGACTAACTAGACACATGTAGGAATGATGTGGATGGGGTACTTGCATCTTGGAAAATCCACAAGCAAAGATTTAAGTCGTAGCATCAGTCTAACTTCGAGGACGAAGTTTCTTTAAGGGGAGAGAGTGTAAGGCCCTCAAATTTTGCCCTCTTATTTAGATGTTTAGATTCTTGTGAGTATAGTTATGTGTGTTGTATATATATATATATATATATATATATATATTTATTTATTTATAATCTATATTATATATATAAAAACTCAGTCTTAGAAGTACACGTGGAAGCATCAGAATTTTTCTTTTCCCGCCCAAACTGAGATCTGTGATTCTTAAAACTATCCCCCTTCTTCTTTCTCTCTATTTTTGTATTTCTTTCTCTCTTTATGTGCTGCCACCGCAAGCAGCAAACTCAGCGGGATTTAAAATTCAAATCCTCTCCCTTTCTCCATTTGGCCCGCCTTGACAAAAAATAGTATTTTTTATCCAATCCGCCACCCCCCATCTAAAAATATAAGTACTCACCTCCATTATAATATGCATCTTTCATATTTGATCTATTTAGTGTTCCGCATGAAAATTAGGTTTTTTTTCTTCTATATAATATTCCTCTATTATTATTAATAACAATCATATCAAATCTAATTTATAATTTATAAATTTATTATAATTAAATATATATTTAGAAAAAAAACCGTGCAACGCACGGGTAGAGATCTAGTATATATATATATTGTATATGTATGTATTTCTATACATAATATAATTAAATAAAGTTGTACATATACGTATGCTTGTTTAATTATGTACATATGGTGTTTATGTAATACATTGTACATTATATGTATGTATGTACATAGTGTAAGCTTGGTGTTCGGCATTTTTGTGTTCTGGCTGAAGGACCATTTAACATCAACATGCATGGACGTTAGGGGTTGAGTCGACGTCCAGATCGATGGACGCCAACTCCAAGTTGGCGGCAACCTAGGTGGACGTCTATTTCCAAAACCTGTGCGATCTCAATCTGGAAACGGCTGCGTTTGCTCTGGCTCCTATTTTGGAAACCTACTCCAACGGTAGGATCCCCTTCTAAACGCGTTCCCCAACTTCCCTATCTTATAAAAACTCCCTTTTGGCTGGATTAGGATCCCTTTGGCTCTGTGAGAAAAACCCTAAAGAACTTGTGCGAACTTGAAACTTTGGGATTTGGATCTCTCTTGTTGGTGTGTTTCTGGGCGATCTCCAACGATTGGAAGGAACTCTGAGCATAGAGGAAGGCTTCCCTGACGACGGTGTACAACCAGCTTCATCACAGAACCGATTCAGGGGAGGAATTGAGGAGCTTCTTGGCTTGGCCGAGAGAGCTTCTCCGACAAATAATTCCCTCTATTGATTTTTACAAAGGCAAGTAACCATTGGGATCATCCATACCCATGTCTGGTTGGTCCAAGGTATTTTTATCGATTTTCTCATGTCCTGGAACCCCATTCATCATGGTTTGAGCGTGTAGTCTGCACTTTTGCAGATAGAAACTTAACGACCCATCTTGTGCCGTTAGGATCCATTGGTGGCGGCAACCTTTGGTACTGTTAACCGCTGTTGGCGGCCATCTATGTGCCGCCAAGTTCTTCACTGTTTACATGAAGCAAGTTTTGACCTCTATGATTTATTTTATAGAATTCTGCATATATGTGTACACTGTAAAAATTTTGTTTAGTTAAAAATAGTCATGGATCATGCCAGGGCAATGTTTTGAATTTCTGTAAACTGTATCAGTTACTAGATTTCTGCAACAGGGTATTAGGCATAATTTAGCTATGTAAATTCTGGATTAATTAGACCCATGTAAAATTAGGGTTTCATAAATTTTATATGGCATCATGATGACTGTATACATGTGTTGACACTCTGGGATGACTTATTTACTGTGGAACCTGTTTAAATGAAATTAGTGAAAAAAATGCCTGTGAACTGTTTTAATTATTGTAATTAGTGTATTGATCCGAAAATTTTGGAAATTGAGCATGTAACGTATTGTCTGTTTATAACTTGTGATAAAAATTCGGATTCATTCTGATGATAGTAAGTGTGATTCTTAGTTGCATCATGGAAAATAAATATATTGAGCATGTTAAATTAAATCGGTGTGATTTAGTATTTAACAGCATGTATAGGACCATGATGTGAGTTATTTATTTACTGTGAACAGTAGTGTCATGTTAGGAGAGCTGAAGCATATGTAAGTGTTTGAAAGTGAATATAATTGTGTTAAATGATACGTAAGCAATGTGTAAATAATGTGAATTGAGTAAAATTGTGTCGTTTGTGACACTGCTACCATAGAGGGCTGTGGAACTGTACCGTAGTAAAGTCCCTACGAGATGGTTCATTGTGTGTGAAATCCTATGGGCAATTAGGATGAAATCCTTGAGGTGGACAAGTACCACTGGTTAGGGTAGAGAGTGCTTCTCCCGGTTCTGTGCAGTTAACCAAGATCTATCACTGTTTTGCCTAGGTGATAGGTATGTGAATGTGTTATGTGTGTCCTTCTAGTGGTGGTTTGGACTAGGTGTCACGACAACTAAGTGTAAAATGTGAAATTATGTGAATACGAATATGTGAATTGTGCAATGTGTAAAATGAGCATGTGAAAATATAAAGTGAATGTGTTGTTTTGTGAATAATTGTAAACTATGTGAATATGTTTAATTCATGTCAAAACAGAAAACAAATGGTGAGGATAATTATGATAAATATATATAGAATATCTAGATTCCATGCTAGATGTACTCTTTATTTAATACATAGCCTTGTTCTTAAATTGTGTATGGTCGCCAACCAACTTGAATATGTTTTAACTTTCAATTCAGTTATGATAAAAGTGACATCATGCATAATTGTGATTATTTACATTAAAACATAAAGTTAAATGTGTAAAGGAATGTGAAAAGTGCATGTGAAATTGATTAGAATCCATGCTAGGTTGCTAATCACCCTATGCTTAATTCCTTGTTCTAGATTAGTAGAATTGTGCTATAAAATGGGTAATATTGAATTGTTAAATCATGTACATGTTATACATAGGGAGCATGTATAGGAATGTGAGTTTATTGTTTAATGTTATAAGTATGTAACATGTATTCTATTGCTACATGTCTTTCCATGTATATTAGTTTAGATTGTATAAAGCATGCAACATGTGTTACTTCTTACATTTAAAAGTCAGCATGTGCGTATGATGTGTGTATGGATGTTGTACATGGATTTTGTTGAGTCTATTAGACTCATACTTGCTTCGGCGACAGGTGTGACAGGTGTCTCCACTTCCGAGGAGGAGATAGTTAGGAGCAACTCCAAGTGAGAGGAGTAGCTTGTGTTGTTGAGACTTCGACATTGTACTTTTATTTTCATAAGTATGTAATGAATAAGTGATGTATCTCATTTAGACAATGTAAATTTGATTTAAAATTGCAATTATGTGGACTTTAGCTTTTCTTTTCAATGCTATATGAACTGTGGATATTTAATGATGATGATGGAATGAGAATAAACTTCTTATTATTCCGTTGTATTTGTGAACATCTCAGCTTAGTGTTTAGTGTTGGGTCAATGCCCCACTGTGACGACGTTCGTTATACCGACGTGGATTGGTATAATCATACCGGTATAAGGAGGGTCATTACAGTCTTCATCCTCTGTCTAGCTATTTTCATGTTGTATTGTGTTTAGGATAGTTTGTTTGCCATTTATTTTTCTGCGGTTTAGGGTTTTTTAAATGGAGATTAGCGGCACTGACCCATCGGTCCCGATAAGGTTGCAGGGGAGCCGATTGTCGCGACTTCATCAGAAACATCTTAGACTGTTGTTTGTTGGTTTAGGTTAGTATTTGCATACATTCTGCTGTAATTAAGGCCATGCATACACTATTTTTTGTAGATAGGACTCCTCCTCGGTAGTGGAGACTTTCTCACCCATGAGTACTCGTGGGTTGACTAGGGCATACTATCGAGGGCCTCCGTAAGTACACATTGCGGTTGCCAGGCTAGTTGTACCTAGTGCCCATTAGTTCAGGTCATGTTCATGTGAGTTGTGTGTCCCCCCTCTAGCCATACCGGAGTACTTGAGTACACACCTATTAGGGTTCCTCTTTGGATGAGTGTAATTCAATAAAATCAATCCATGAAAAGACTAAGTGATAACCCTAAAATTCCAATGTGTATCATGTTAAGTTGGGTGTTTGCTTGAGAACTCCCTTTCTCATCCCCTTCTTGTGTGATTTTGATTGTTGTTGTACCCCTTATTTGTATTTTAGTGTATCCTTTTAATTCCCCCACTTCTCATCCTCACATGGATCCTTTCCACTTCACCTATCCTCCAACCTCTCCTCCTCATGCTGACCCCTTTTCTCATGAGTCTCTTCCAAATTCAGCCTAGTCCAAGGCCCATCGGGCCAAGGAGAGTACCTTTTCCCACTCTGTCCCGTCACCATCCTTCCCTAATAAGGTTGTTAAATTAGAGCACCTCCTGCTTGAAATGGGCTCCGACCAGGCCCGTAGGTTGTTGTCCACCTTTGCTCTACGATCTTCTTCCAGGATTTGCCCAACTGACCCACATTATCCTGCTCATTCTAGATCTCCTCACGTTGTCACTCTTGAATTGGGCCACCCTTCTGTTCAGCCCACATCATTACAATCGGCCCATTATGCTCAATCTAGTATGGACCTTGACTTTCGACTCCTCTCTCATTCCAGGATGGCCCTCGCTATCCACAATCCACCTCAGCTCAGAACTTCTAGTCTAAGTTTGAGTCCATGAAGTGAGAGCTTAGTGACCTACGGCGGTAGTTGAACCCCAAACCCTCCTTTAATGATACACTTCCTAATTTCCATGGTCTCCGGATCCCTCCACTCTCTCAGCTCCCCGTTTATCGCAAATATAGTGAAGGATCTCCTCTATGAGTCGGTGTCCTACCAACATGATCGTTGTTTATTGGCTTATCTTCTTAATAGTCATTGGATGGCACACTTTAGAGTTGTTCTACTAACTGCCTCATGAAGTTGAGGATTTTGAAGTCATCAAGGCTAGATTCATACAACAATATCAAGACTAGGCCAGGCCTGAGTATTCAATGGCCGATCTGGTGGTGGAACAGATGATGCCCGATGAAGAGTTTATGACCTATGCCGACCGGTGGCATCAGATGTTCACACATGTTTGGACACATATCCCAGAACAGGAGAGAATCAAGCTCATTATTGCTAATGCAACCCCTATGTATCGTGACATCTTGGCTTTGAATGACATCACATCCATGCAACAATTATACAGCCGCGCTCGCTTTGTCAAAACCCAACTTCTTGACTCCCCTATGCTATCCATGTTTGAGGCCCAACAACCAAGTTTCGCATTTCAAGGGCCCACCTATGAGGGAGTCCAAATGCATGACCAAGTTGATGCTGTCCACCACCCCACACCTATCCACTCCACTAACCACTATACGCCTCCACCTGCATATAGCCAACTCGCTCCACTTCCACAATAACAACCACCTTGCCCGTGCAGCCACACCACACCATCCACTACCCATCCATCACAATATCCACTTGGCCCGAAGCAAGCCCATTATCATTCATTTCCCAAAACCCTTTCAGATGTCTTCATAGCCCTGACGTTTATCAATGCATTGTAGCTCCCCCCAGAAAAGCCAAATTGGGATGCTACTGTGGGCCGGTCTGAATATTGCCTATATCATCGCTATCCGAGGCATACGGTCACAAATTGCTGTGAATTTCGAGATGTAATATATGACCTGGAACAAGGGTAGAAGATTAATTGGGTTGAAATGCACAGTCTTATCCTACACTGTCAAGAAAATAGAAGGACACAAAGCCAGGGGAAACAATCCTCTTTGTCACAGGCAGTGGAATAGCCGCCCAAGTATCCTCAAGCATATTAAATGCAACAGTCATTGCCAAGACAACAAGCACAAGCCTTGAGACAGTCACCATCTCCATCAGCTCAAGGCCAGAGGCATTTCTTTACTTACAAACCAAGTGCATCATCTGCTCCGTCACCACCTCAACAAACTCTTCCACAAACCCTTGCTTAAGCCATCACCACCACACCTACCTGTGATGCCTCACCACACCATAATGACAAGCTCTTAGCTCGACGTATTGTGTCGATGCGTTGTCGATCATCTCTACCAATACTGCAACCCACTGATCCCTCACCTCCTCCAAACCCTCCATCCTTACCCATTTCCATCATCTCTATGCCACCACCACCTGTGTCTGAGCAAGCCACCACCACAATGCCAAGGTTCGAGCAAGCTCCACTCACCTCCGAGCTAGAGCAAGAGCTTCCAACTTTCGAGATTAAGGCCGACTCACTTGTCTTCAAACTAGAAGAAGAGCTCTTTTCGCTCGAGCCTATCCTTTCCATCACCCAATCACCTCACAAGTCCTTCACCATCATGCAATCCATCACCACCCAATGAAGTGGGTGTGAACCACCAGGGGCGTGCCTCGGATCTACTTCCCATGAACAAAATAGACCGAGTAAGGATAGCACAGTCCCGGTCATGCATTTTGACCCTCACAACTACATCATTTGGATACCAGTCTATATCTCGGGCACATTTGGGAAGGGTGATCCTTCGTTCCCTCATGAGCTGATTGTTGAGAGGAGTTCCCAAGCATTGGTGCCAGTCAGATCCAAAGTGGGGACGGTAGCCATTACACTGCTCATTGTAAATGCTTCCATGATGCCCTCATCACCCCTCGCTCAGTTATATTGCAGGTGACTGGACAAAAGAAGGGGTTCTTTGCCAATGTTGTGCTATCTCACACTACTACTAAGGCTATCATGAATTCAATCCTTAAAGGTCAGGCATGGTGCCCTTTGGTCAAAGTTCTCAACAGTACAACCTCCACATCTCTGTTGGAGTTTTCACTCAAGGGGCAAGAGGCCAAGTTGCCAAAAATTTCGAAGACTATTCCAAAGACCCTCCATGCCCTTTTCTAGCTAGATCAGGGGCAGATTGTCATGCCATCAAGAACACTCAAGGTCCTTCTAAGAGTCCTTTGCAATCTACCCCAGCCTGTCAGTCGATTGGCTGTGCTAGTACCACCTATCATACTCCTAGAAGTCTCCCATTTTCAACTATCAAGTGAATTGGTATTCACGCCAGACGGTCAGGCCAAGATGCCAAATCTCAAGTTGCTTGTACCACGCATCAAGTTCCCATGGATTTTTAGTATCCACATGTCAAGGAAACCCTCTCAGCGAGGAAGCCAATTTATGGCATTACTCCGTGGGGTCTATGAAGGTTTGACATACAAATCAAAGGGCAAGTACACACATGACAACTATGACAATTGATGAGATAACCATGTGGCAGTAGAGAAGAATGAAGTTGTCTGTTGCTTAGGCTCATTATTTGAGGAGACATGTCAAGAAAAAGAAATCACGTTTATCTGTAAAAGTAAAGTGGCCAGCACGCAAGTAGGCGACTACCAAGAAGCGGAGGAGGTTGAAATCTAGGTTAAAACTCTGGAATGCTAATCTCATATCTTGGCAACTTCTGACCTTGATCTTTCAATACTACTTATTCTCGTCAATCTTGTTCCAAGAGGAGGCACCCGATCTCTAAGGCTTGGGTTGGTGCCACATCCTTCCTCTCCCACTCCGTCAGGGTCTTTGGACCCTCACTTACCTCTTCCTCCTGAGCCACCCCATCACCCTCTAAGTTCTCAAGGTTTCTTTCCATATCCACCTGGGTCACATGACCATCTTCCTAATGCTCAAAATTCTTTTGTTCTCTTCCACCCGAGCATCCTAACTATAGGCCAGGTCCACATCCTCTAGGGACATTTGATCTTGGTCCCAATTCCCCTCCTTCTACTTCCCTTTCAGATCCTCTAGATCCTCCACCCTCTATTCTGCAGTTCATTCCTCCAACACCACCTGATCTTGGGTCTGACTGGATTCCTCCTTCACCACCTGATCTTGGGTCTGACTAGATTCCTCCTTCACCACCTGCTCAGGGTTCTATCCCTTTCTCTCACTGCTTCAGAGGTTTCAGTCCTCACTAGCACTCTCTTCACTTCATGGTAAATCCTTTCTTGTTTGAGGGTTCTTATCCCTCATCTTAATGTAGAGTCTTGTCTCTCTCTTGCATTGTGTTGACCTGACTCAATTTTTGTCCTATCCCTTTCTCTCTTTGCTTCAGAGGTTTCAGTCCTCACTAGCACTTTCTTCACTTCATGGAAAATCCTTTCTTGTTTGAGGGTTCTTATCCCTCATCTTAATGTAGAGTCTTGTCTCTCTTGCATTGTGTTGACCTGACTCAATTTTTGTGACCACTTTTCACTTTCTCCTACAAGTGAGCCATAAACTAAAGTCAAAGTTCAAAGACTATTGTAGGTCGTTCTTTCAATAACGAGGTTGCATTGTGCTCCAAATAATCGTGCAAATATTTGTTTGAACATAAAAAATCAAAGAGAGTCATCTCAATTCATAGTAAGAGTGGTGGAGTTAGTCTTAGGTTATTTTACTTCTACAACACTCAGGCTAAGAATAACTCCACATTAGGAGTCCAACATTCCTTTCCATGTCGTTAAAGGTTACTCTAAGCAAGCATAACATTATCACACACTTACATGGCAAACTTAGTCAGTTCCTCTAGCAAAACACTGTTGCTACTTAGGCCATACCTAGGAGGTGCAAAAGTTGTTCTCTTCTTTACTTGGTCGAAGTGTAGGGGCAAAAAAGGGCTATCTGGGCAAGGTGACCAACCAAGCACATCTTGATGAGAGGAAATCTCAAATAGGGATGGTCAATCAAGCCTGCAAAAGGAAAACAAAATAAAAGAGAAGAAGAACAAATGAAAGAAAATTGAGGAATAGGGGCATGACAAAGAGTGGCAGTACAGTTCCCCACAAGATGCCCTTGAGTCTGGTCGTACGCATGCCCCAATTAAGAAACAGGCAAGAACAAAAAATGAAATGACCGAAAGATTCTGCACAAGAGACTGAATCTTTAAGGGGTGTGCCATGAAAAAAAGCTAAACCTGATTTGTCCTTTAAAACCTGCACTAGTCTTATCCCCAAACTTTATTCTCTCTCTCCCTATAAGGTTGGACCATCTCCCGGGTATGGCCTTTATAGCGGCACCACAGGGTAGGGGGGCTATCTTCAGGGCGCCAACTTCTCAATGCACATCTGACCTTAGTGCGGTCTTTAACGAAAGGGGAATGAATGAGGACCCTTGTCTAGTAGTTTGATCTTGCTTTAGTGGTACATTAGAAAGGGTGAGTACCTTTCGTCTCACGTGTTTTTTTTAGGAAGAGCTAACGTCGGCTTTAGGCGTTATTCAAAATCTAAAAAAAATAGATATTTTAAAAAAATTCCAAAAAATAGATATTGTCAAAAAAATCCCAAAAATTCAGATATTGTCAAAATCCAAAAATTCAAATAATTTCAAAACTCCAAAAAACTCAGATGTTTTCAAACTAAAATAATAAAAATGAGCAGATCTGATCAACACTCATAGTGTGGAAGTACTTTGGCTCTCCAACATTGTTCGCTCAAATCTTATAATTTCTTCATTGCTTTTGTCTGAGTCTTGCTCACATTATTCTTATGATCTGTCTCTCCTCGTCAGCCCCACCCATGATTTGAATTTCAAGCTTATTTTCTCACCAAGTCCTTCACAAGTCCCATACGTATTCTCTCTCATCTCAATGACTCAATGACAGGACTCTCTATGTGTGAACCCGATGATTCTTCAGTGCTTTGTTTCAACAATGTGGGTGGCCGAGTTGTGTATGCTTGTTGTTGTTAACTTGTTTAGTTTTCTTTTGTGCTTTGTTTATTGCTTTATTTACATAAAAAAGACAAAAAAAAGAAAAAGAAAAGTAAAACCCAAAAAAAAACAGCGAGCTCCGCACTTCACAGGTAAGTATCTCTAACTCTACCCATGCATCTTACTATATGGTACCTACATTACTATATCATCTCGAGGACCAACTGGTTCTCAATGTGTTCTAGGATTTGACTTGCCCTTCAACAAAAATAGTGATGATCCAAGTGCACATTGCTAATCGCTAGTTAGGCCGCTGGGTTAAATAAGTTTGGGGATGATGGATTTAGGTCTGTGTTGCAGGTAGCTTCTTGACCCATTCTTATTTAGCTTAATAATATTATCCTTGAGTATTTTCTCCTTTCTTTGCATATTAATTGATGATTTGTTTTATATTTTAGCCCAACATGCACTATGTAGGACTTTGGACTTCATGCCTCATGATTTGTCAAGTTTCTTTCCTATTGATGGTCAATCACGCTTAAGTTTCTTGAACAAGAAATCCTATTCCACTCACAATTTGAAGGTCTTATTTGAGCTAGTCCCTTGGTCCAGTTGTCCAGTACGGCTCCTGTCCAGAACTTTCTCCCTCCATTCATCCAAATCAGCTTAAATATTCTCCTTGATCTGCCTTCGTTGCGAACCGCTCCCAGGCCTTGAGTCATCGTGACCCGCTTGGCATGCACATGTCCTCCCAAGTCGAAACCTGCAGGCCAATTTTCTAGGGTACCTTTAAATCAAGAGGTTGATCGCTCTTCTTTTACTTTCCTTTTTTCTGTCATTCCAGACAGGAGCCGTCCATGATCGCTCTTCCTTGAGGTTAGTTTAGAGTCTTCCAAAGAATTTCTATCGCTTATTGATATGACTGGTGTCTCTTTACCTTTATGCCCACTCTTCAGTCCACTCCACTTCATCCTCGCTCCATTCCATTTCATTACACTCTGCTCTCCTTCCTCTTGCTCCTCTGTAAAGTGGGCATCAAAGAGGGCAATATGTAGACACCGATTTTTGGCCATAAGTTGAGCACATTTATTGTTCATATCATTGATGTCTCAAATTAGTCATCAATTTGGAGTCCTTCTTTGTTCCATCATAAGCCCATTCACCCTCAATTTCAAGTTCATTCTCAAGCCCATGGTCAAGATCAACTCGAAACATGAAGACTGTGCAATCTGCCCTATCCTCAAAACATGCCTTCACTTTGAGAGCTCATAACGTCCTCATTTCTAATCCAAATTGGGTCTATGATACCATCATTTTGTAGCCCTCTGAGTCTAGATTCCAATGCAGAAAATAGCTCATCAATCTAATGTCTGTGGAGAGAGCTATAACCTGTTTCGTGGACCCTACATGCGCTATCTTGCTGTCGCGACTGGGTGCATGGTCGCGACAAGAATGCGATCCCAAGACCCATCGCGACAACGCCATGCATGTAAACACATTTTTACATGATTTTCGGCTTCTCCTTCCATCCTAGAACCTATTTAAAATCTCTTTGAGTTGTATTATGACTCAAACCTCCTATCCTTATTCCTAGGGATCCCCCAAGTCCATCCAAACTCAAGATAGACTCTTCATCTCTCCCACAACTTGGACTCTCACTCTAACTCGGGATTGGACTCTCTCTTTCTCTTAAACACATTATAGGACGCTCTATGGAATAGAGGAAGGCTACCACCATGAGGAGAGGTCCCTGGAGGCTCTGCCCATGAAGCCCCATCGCCCCCAACGTAGAGGAGAAGTCGTTCTTCACGTTTCATTTCTTTCTCTCTCCTCTTTCTCTCTCATATCGCCTCCTGGACCAATAGTGCTTACATGACTTGAGGAGATCGAACAAGGCTAGATCTGACTAAGGTTTCTTCATCAAATTTGTTCCTCTCGACATCCACTTCAACCTCGAAGGGGAATCACATTGATTGGTGGTCTTCACTCAAAGTTACAATAGATTATTCTTCACCTTCTCTATCATATCAAGATCTGCACATCTGAGATTACCGTGCCTTCCACAGCCCAATCCAGGCTAGATCTCTTTGAGGCTTCTTCATGAAAATTGTTCCACATGACTTCATCTATGCGCTCCAACTAGAATCACGTCAAATAGGGTAGTAACACCCCGAAACTTTAGTAATTAGAAAATTAGAAATAAATCGAAAACAATAAATTCAATATTTGTGAAATAGCAAAAATGCACGTGCCATTATCGTACATGCAAAAACCCATTAGAAAATTTCAGAAAAACCGTAGTTCATCTCTAAATAATACTCCCTAATGACCTACGGAGAAATTCGTGCAAAGGAAAATCGGATGGTCCAAGTTTAAGGCATTTTGCGACTGAGTATCGTAATCAGTCAATAAAAGTCATTTGGGGTATATTTAAGAGTTATTGTGACTTATTATCGTAATTAGGAAATAAGTTAGAAAATCCATTATCATGTGTATAAAATGAGATCATAACTAAATTAAAAATTTATGGTGACTCCAAACAATATGTGAGGATTGTCCATAAAATATATTGGACCAATGGATAACTTATGACCCATGAAAAAATTCAAGTAGAAAAATAGTAAATAAATAATTTCTGTATTATCGGAATGGTAGAACATACGTTCCACTATCGTACGTGAGAAACACATCAGAAAATTCTGTAAAAATTATAAATCAACCACAAACATTATTCCTAAATGGTCCACGAAGAAATTCGTGCAACGAAAAATTCGATTGGCCAAGTGTATGTCACAATTTGACTAAATATCCAAATTAGGAAACAAAGTCGAAAAACCGTTAACGCAGAATATAACACAAGTATAATTAACTAAATATGTTGGAGAGACTTCTAAAATCATATATTGATGAACCATTATCAAAATTGGTCCAATGGATCACTTTTGGCCCAAGAATAAAAATGGAGCAAGAAAATACTAAAAATTTGTACCTGTAAATATGAGGTAATTAGGAAGGGTAAATTAGGGTTTAAAATTGTGCTATTAGCCAAGAATAGCAAGCCAAATCGTGGCCAACCATGCTTATCACTTTCTTTGGGTGTGGCTACTTCATTTGGGAGGAGAAATCCCAGATTTTGGTAAGTACCCAGCTGATCTCGTAGGCCACCTTTCCTAGTCTCATTAGGGCTTGGATTAAACCCTAAAACTATAAGAAATAGCGACAAAACTTTTGGGAAGGTTTGGCAATGAGTTGGGGTCGTGAGGAGCAAGTTTGGGGTGCTGGAGGAGAGGAGAACGGCTGATGAAACTGTGGTTCTTCCTCAACTTCACTCTGCATCAACCTGGGTTGTTACGTCTCTTACATCCATCTAAAGGTAGGTGATCTCAGGCCAAGACTAAATGAAAGCTATACCCTATTGTAGTGCTGCATGTCTAGTCTCATACGCACTTGAATTGCCCAATTTTCTTGGTGTGTACGTTGAGTTCTAAGTGTTTTCCCTAAGTCGCACAAGTTTAGGGCTTTTTATATTCTCCATGTTTTTCACGTGATTCGAGACCAAATTAGGTCCAACCCAATTTATGAAATTTCTTCTATTATTGTTCTCGCCATCTTTTGTGTTGAGAGTTTTGTCTAAATGTCATTATATTTCAAGTTATAGGCCTGACATGAAGGTTGCAATAAAGTCACATATGTTTAGGACATTTTATGTTTTTCAAAGGTTTCCTGTGAGTTGAGACCGAATTAGATCTAACCCGAAACATGAAAGTTTTTCTACTAGTCGTCATCGTGATCTTTTGTGTAGAGAGTTTTTTCTAAATGTCATTAGATTTCAAGTTATAAGTCTGACATGAAGGTTGCAACAAAGTCACGTATGTTTAGAACTTTTTTTGTTCTTCACAGGTTTCATGCGAATCAAGACTGAAATAGATCCAACCCAAAACATGAAAGTTCTTCAACTAGTTGTCCTCGTCATCTTTCATGTTGAGAGTTTTGCCTAAATGTCAGTATATAGAGATATATCAGCATGGTAAGAGGATCACAGCTTGTGCATATGTTTCAGTTTTGAAGTTTGAATCGCGGCCAGACCAGACGACGCGATTCCAGCGCTTGGTATCACGTTGGCCATGGCCGCTGCAATTCGGTGAAATGCATCTGTGAGATCCGACGTGATTAACCATCTGACCAGTCAACGGTCCGCGTGGGACTTCGCACTGCGTGGACTACAGTGCATGTCTGATACGCGATTAGCCATGTTTTCCTGCTCAAAGTTTTCTGATGATTTTTTTATATTAGTATTTTAATACTTTTCATGAACGCGACAGGGTATCCCATCGCGATTCAATGTCAAAGGTGTCCAGGTAGGCCACCACAAATTACATTCTTCACAGTTAGCCATGTTTAACTGTACAACGTGTTATGAAAATCGTCTACTATGTAGGACGCGATTCAAGGACCGTCCCGAGAGTTTACTTTTTGGTTAGTCAGTCAGCATATTTAATCTCTTAGTCTGTAAGCATGTCACTTATTGTACATTGACCTAAAATCAATCAACCTATTTGAAAAACGGTAATGACACAAATATGATTCTAATGTGTATTATGTGATTGCTCTTATGTTCATTGATTAGCATCTTGTTATCTAGCTTGATGAGAAATTTTACATGACAAGAATATGATATGAATGTGTGGATGAATACATGTTAGCATGGACTTGTTAGTTGTCTTCCATGGTGTGCATATGTTTTATTTATATGCTTTCCGATGTTTCACTATTTAATCCTCAATTGCATACATGATAGGAAGGATCCATGACACGTCACTTACACGTTTGCACGATTGGGCACACCCTTCTTGGGGAATTGGGAGCTCTCTGCCGGTCATTCCGTATTGGCAGACTAGCGATCTTTTCCTTAAGACCTCTGTAAGTCTTCGTACTCTATGGATTCCCTCATAGAGACCGAACTGGTTGTACCATGAAGTACCCTGGAGATAGAGAGCACTTCTACCATGTACGATCTGTCATTAGTCATCATCTTGTCAATACATTAATGAATTATGAAACATAAGATACGTCGTCATGCTGTCTGATTGATCTCTTGAGCTTATATCATACCTTAACTCTATGAATGATCATGTCCTTATTACAATGAACTTGTTATTGAAACTCTGTGGCCATAATATGTATATGTTTGATCAGCACAACTTGGGACTTTGTTCTATTTGACCAGTGCCTGTGCAATAGGGGCCCTGTCTGGTCCTGGGGAGGAGCGCCCCATCGTACTTATTAACTGCGAGAGTATGGACTTATGGTGCTTGGCATAGCACAAACAAATGCGCAAGATTTATGTGAATGTGCCTTCGTTTGATTTGATATGATAAGTTTGATACGATACATCTGATCATGTGAATATGTGATATCTGTGTGAATATGGCCAATTCCTTTTGATATAATTCAAATCTTGAATTACCTGTCCATTGCATATGAAATTCAGTATTCCATTTGATATGATATTCGTTCTATTCAGCTATTGGACCTGTTAGTATTGCATGCATTGTCATCATGTTCATGTGCATATCTGCCTATTTAAAATGTTAATCATGTATATTAGTGCCCGTACATTGAGATGTAAATCCTACTGAGATAGTTCACTCACCCTATCATCCTACCCTTTTCAGGTAGTGATGAGGATATCGTGGAGTCCGATGGGGCAGGGCAAGAGTGATGAGCACCTGGCATATGAGGAGATGAAGTATTAGGAATAGACGTTTGAGTAGTTTATGTAATAGTGAACATTTTCATGAAGTTATATTTGAATAATGGACCCTTTAGTTAGTTCTTCTTATGTAAGGTTGTAACTAGTGGATTGAAATGGAATAAAGAGTATTTTTGATGACATTATTATGGTCTCAAATGTGTTGTTATATTTAATTGTTACTCTGTGTTACTCAACTGTGATACGTCTATTTGTATCGTTCACACACCTCGATATTTATTCCGCTGCTAAATATCGGGGCGTGATAGTTTTGATCTAGTTTTGATTTTTACTTTTTTTTCTACATTTTGTGCATACATGCATGCTAGTTAGGGTTCCCCCCTTTCCTCTATGCTTAAATCTCTCCATGCACTTTCCCTCCTAGTTTTCCCACACCCAAAAGGGGTTTCCCAAACACCCTAGGTTCGTTCCCTCCATGCTTTCCTTCTTGCCGTTTATGTTGTGTAGATACCTCACTTAAAAGTTGTCTAATCGAGTTTTCTTTTCTTGTTTCTTTATTTTGGTAGGTACCCTAAGAAGAGCAGACGAGGAGATCTCCTCCTCTGGCAAACCAGAGGAAGGGAAGGAGGTCCGCCATTCATCTCCCACACTGTTGAGAAGGTGTCAACCTCCCTGGTCACAACATCAAGATCACGACCTATCGTGTGGTTGCGACAAGATTGCTATCGCTTCGCACATCGGTGACGTGTTAACAAGTAAGTGGCCTTCTCTTTCCTTTTTCAAGTTGATTAGCCCATGCTTTAGGAGTATTTCTTTAGGAATCATCTTGGTGGTGATCACATTCCTTCATTCTATATATATTGCATGCTCTTTTGTGTCTTAGAGGGGCGCACAACCCCGTGATTACAGGTAGAAGCACATTCATAATGCGGTCGTCAAGTATGGCATGCTATCTATAAATGAACATGTCACTCAACTTAGGTGCATCTTAAATGAGGCCTATTGCACAGACATGTTTAAGAACCTAGGCTAGAAGCCCACTACATTTCATTGCAGTGCTCAGACTTTTGGCGCTTTGCGATTCAAACTCAAAATCCTTGATGTAAACTGGTTTGAAAAGAGGGAAAACACATGAAAATGCTTAAACTCATGCTCTAACCCTACAATGATGATTATTCAACAAAAAATTAAGGTTTTGCATGATTTAGATGGATTTCATAGGAAAAGCATGAATAGAAAACTGAGACTTAATCTGTGAAATACATGCAATGCACACGACATAAATTGGGGAAAACATGATCTAGGCATAGAGATAAACCTATAGAAGATAATTAATTAGATTTGACTGGAAAGAATACCTACCTTTTGATCGGTTTAAAAAGGTTAGGGCAAGATGATGAAGAACACCAAAAGCCCTAGGGTTTTCTGTGTTTCTCTCCTTGCAGCTCCTTCTACCCATGTCTAGCGATCTCCCAACATCAATTAGGGTTGGCCATGATGGGGTTTAAGGGGTCTATTGAAAGAGATAGGGTTTTAAGAGTACCCCAAGTCAGTCTCAAACTCTAAGGGTTACAAGTTTGATTTATTTCTTTCTCAAATGAGAGCTCCCAACCCTAACTAGGTTAAGGTTATGATGGAAAATGAACTTTTCTTATTAGGTTAGGATTTAGACTCATTTATGGCCCATTAAACATTAGGTTCTAGCCCTTTATCCAATTTACCTTGGGTAATTTGACATTTCAAATTAAATATTATTTTCTCTCTTTAAACTTTATTTATGTTTTTTCTTGGCCCATTTACACTATGAAATTTTCTATCTAATTCTTTATTAAATCTCTTTATTTGTTTGCCCCCTTTTATTCTTTTAAAATTCTATTCATTTATTATTTAATATTTAGGTTGTTATATCTACACTCCGATATTCTATGTCGGGATGACTTTTTGTCATATTTTTTGTGTAATTATCAGATGGAAATAGAGAACATGGTGGCATGTCAATCAACAAACGAGTCTGAGGGAGAATTCAAATGATGGTGAAATTTTGACTCAGGTTTTAAGAAAAAAGCATCTAGGAAGATCTAGGTGTTGTGGCTCTTTCCTTACTTTTAGAGATGCTTATGGTCCACAAACTAAGTGCAGTTGATTCGACAACAAGAATCTAAAAAAGTATAGCAAATGGTGTTGACTCTTTTATCTCCATGTCTATGTATTTTGGTGACAACAAAACTCAAAAGATTATTTCTTTAATCATGACTATACCTTTCACACTTATTGTCTCATATATATTTTGTTCTTAATATTTCTTCTAGATACTCTGCTTTAATATGAGTAACATATTATTATTCTATTAAGTCAGTGAATAGGTCAAATAAGTCTTTTTATGACTCCAAGGATCATCACTATAAGTATTCTAAGAAACTCAATTTAATTCTATAATATTCTCTTTGTGGAGATCTTCTAAGTCCACATTGACTGGAATGTTTGTATCTTGAGCAGTCGACGTCCCACTTTGTCATATGTGAAACTCACTTCGTCATATGCGAAGTTCACTTTGCCATATCTGAAACCCCACTTTGTCATATTTGAAGTTCTACTTTGACTGACTGCATGTATTTTGATCCAGTCGGAGCACCATCTGAAGTTTCAATTCATCAATATACGAAGTATCATCTGAAGCTTCATTTCATTAATATTTAAAGTCTCACTTCGATTGACTACATGTACTTTTGTCCAATTGAAGTACCACTTCATCACATCTGAAGTTTCTACTTGTTTTATACGAAGTTCCACTTCGACTGTTAGTTATTTTTGTTCTAATAAGTCAAAGTTACCAGTTGAAGCTCCACTTCGACTGTTAGTGTTTTTTTGTGGATCAGTCGAAGTCCCACTTCGACTAACTGCTTGATAGTCTTGATCACTCAAAGTTCCATATCGATTAATGTCACTTTCCTTTCGATTGATGTTAAGATCTTTCAATTGATATTATATATATTTTATCCTATCAATTGATGAATAAATAAAATATATCCTATCGATTGGTTAACAATGACCTATTTTTATCGATTACTATTATTCTTATTTTGATAGCTGAAAATAATATTAAAATACATCGATTGGTATTATAAGCTTTCAATACTCTTATTTCACCATCGATAATTTTTTTAGACTACCAATTAGTATGTAAGACCATTCCAATTAACTTATACATCTTATCGATTGGCCTTTGTAACTATGATATTGTTTGCCTTAGTCTAACATTTTGAAAAAGTCTTAACCGTCCTAAATTGTTTAGAAAATATCCTTTGGCATCCAAAACTGCTTCAATTCAAATTTGGTTCCATGCTTTGATGAGATATCTCATGCATATCCCTACATTAAATGCTCAGTAAACATTTTAGACCCGGGCTATATGTTCACATCTCAAACCTGTTGCTGATAGTCTTTCTTTCTTATTAGACAAAGAAGGAGCTGCCTTGAATAGAAAATTGTCAACATAACTTTTGGACTTCTGCAGCAGAGTTATGGGGTCTAACTGACACATGATATCTCACCTAATGTCTTCCTCTCTATGCATTAAATACTTGCAGGTATACAACGCGTATGTAAACCTAATACATCGAAAACATGCAAGCCAAAAAGGAAGACCAGTGGATATCTAATGAATAGAAAATCCTACAAGAACCTCTATTAAAGATCCAATGGCTACTAAAGATGAGTCTAACAGTTGGCTTACACAGAGGCAATGAGAAGATCTGTGTGTAATGGATAGAACAACAGAAGCAAAAAAGAAGAAGTTGGAGCTACAGACTCAACTGCTATCTTCTGCCAAGAGCCTAAAAAAGAAGAGAAGAATTTAGTCACAAACACAAAATGTACAATGAGAGATCCATCCAACAAAAAGCATCCAAAAAGGTTTCAGAACACACCAACGCCCACATCCTTACTGAACTAGAAGAGAGAGTAAGAACTATGGAAGCCATTTGTTTTAGTTTTTCTTTTTCTTCTCTCTCTCTACGTTACTTTCTGATCACTTGTTTGAAAGACATAGCGAGTTGTTTTAGTTTGTTAGAAGTATTCATTGTTCCTCTTTTCTCTCTTTGACGTTGTCTCAGATCAAGTCTTGTTTCAGTAAGCTTGGTCTAGGGACCTTAGCATTTTCTTTGAAATATATGTTGTGCCTTTTCATTTGAAGAAAGGTCTTGCTCAGCAAGTGTTCCCCTTGTGGTAAAGGGAAGTCAAGTGGGGATTTGAGTGTATTGCCCATTGTGAAGAAGAGAAGACCAGTGGGCGTGTTGGGTGTTGTATACCCCTTATTTAAGAGAAGGCCAAGGTGTGCTTGGTGGTTTAGTAAAATCCCAAGAGATTGCTTGGAGACTAGACATAAGACTTCTTTTTGGAACAACCGAACTAGGATAAACATCCTTATGTTATGTGTGAGATTGTTTTCATTTATTTCCGTTGCATACTAACTAATAGTACTAACAGTCTCGCTTAGTGTTTGTATTTTTAGATTTCAGAAAGCATTTAAATCAGCCCATTCACCCTCCTCTCTTTGGGCTTGCCATTGGGGACAACAAATGGAAGAAGAATTTATTTTAATGAAGAATAAGATGTTTGAGATGGAAGAAAACTATACATAAATATATATATATATGAGATTGAACAACTTTACAAACATTAATTTACAGGAACAACTACATAGTGTAGTGAATGCAAAAGGCCAACATGTATGCATTATATAAACATCTTTCTTATTTAAAATTTATTCATAGAATTTAATAAGAAGTTTTGATTATTTTTTTATAAAATATTATGTGTTGGTTGCGAATGAAGGAGGAAATTGTGAGAACAGTGTGCTTCACCCATAAATGAACGGTCTTCAACTGGTAGTGACGTGCTACTTTCGCCTGTGAGTAAGTTATTGTTTTTTACACAATTTTATTTATAAGTTGACCTAATCTTTCTTTGTCAATATTTATATTAAGGATAATCTGTCATATCTACAAGTTCCACAACATAATCATTTGCTCAAAGAGAAGGACAAGTGTGTATATCTCAAACTGACTCTATATATCATGTTGTTTTATATAGTGATATATGTCATTGTTTATGTTTAATTGGTATAGAATATATGTTGTTTACTTGGATTTAATTTTGAACGTGTTTCCGAAGGAAAAATTATTAATAAAGATCCAAAGAAACAAGTTGGAGGGCAACCTTTAGGTGATGACTATTATGAAGTGCAGGTGACTAATTAAAGTCCTAAAAGCAAACATGAGATTACCAACAAATTGGAATAAAATGTTAGGACAATGTGAAGAAGCTTGCATTCCATGAATGAAAAGTTTTGTAAATTCTATTTCTTATTTTATTATAATACATATTAATAGATGCGATGAAATACTAATTTGATGTTAGTTCTTGTAGGTGCTTGAATACAAAAATGAGGAAAGTCTAACATGATTATGCCATCTCAAATATATTGGAGTATCTTATATGACTTTTAGATTTTGTATACAAATTATGTTGGTAGTGATTTTCATGTATACTAATGTAATTTGATTCCCTCTACAGGTATGTAAGACGACTATGATGAGACTTTTGGACCCGAAGTTTGGATGTTTCACAGCATTGATGTGGAGGGTTTTTTTTCTATAGTCTATGTCAAGACATTTTTGTGTAATGACATCAATGATGAATCATAGAACTTCATGTGTTTTGGATATTTTCAATGGACGATGGATGTAAGTATTTGAATAAATTATGTTTAATGTCATTTTGATGGATTAATGTGTTTGATC
>JACBKR010003418.1:0-29538 GCA_014218235.1 Colocasia esculenta
CGAGCAAGTCGTTGCGAATTCTAAAGAAATCGTTGCGATAACTTAAGGAATCGTTATAGGAACGACTTGATTGAAACACCATGATATTTTAATCTTATAAGGAAATCGTTATAGCTCTATTGAAATCTATACAATATAGGAAGTCGATGTGACTTTCAACAGGAGTCGATGTGGACTTAGAGAAATATGATCTTGAGATGATTAAAGCTTAAGAAAGGTAGTACTTACCAATATTGGCTTGTGTGACCATGGTATAATTCCTGTACTTAAGACTTATGAATATAGTTTAGAAATATTGATGAAATTTTGTTAATCACCAAAAAATAATAAATTAGTAGGTAATTAAAATTACATGGGGACAGACTGATCATCAATCTCCCCTTTTTGGTAATGACAAAATTTAAGAATAAGCATGAATAAAAAAATATCTGAACATTTGCAGACTGTATTTCATACATGCTAAGTATTTTCTCCCCTTTTTGTCAGTAAGCAAAAAAATAATCTGAGACAAAGAATGAAGAGAAAAGATATAGGAGCACACAAACAAAGATATTCATTAAGACTGTGGAGGTACAGGTAAGTAATAAGCGGGAGAAAAGAGTGGCAAAATGAGAAATAATCTCCCAGGCCTGCTCTTCTGCCTCTCAAAGTAAGTCTTGAAGGGTCCAAGGCCAACAGAATACTTTGGTCCCATAGAGGGAGTCATTCTTTTTAGGTGAAGGACCAACTGAGCTTCAAGGAAATCATTGTACGGATCTCTGTAAGGATACCTTGTAGTAGGTGACTTTTCCAAAGCTAGCACAAGCAAGAAACTGATTAAGGGAAACAGGATAGAAGATCTGCCTATGCTTCAATTCCTGTCGCATGGCGACATAGACTTTGTACCGTTCCACCAAATTTGAAGAGGATCATTTACAAGGTGGAGGGAATTCATATCCAGAAAGGTTGCAGCTAAGATTGGAGGGCGGCCTTCCCTGGCTAAGTTACATTTGTATCCGACAATTGCTGAGCAGATAAGGGATAGAACTTGGCCCACCCTACAGGTGTCAGTCTTTCACATTCTGACAAGGCAGGGGCTAGAATCTCAGCACGGATGTGCCTAGGTGGTACTCCCTAAAGATAAATCTGGGGAAAGCTACCACACTGCCCTTCTGAACTTTGATTCTGCCCATCACTCGGGCAAAACGATCAAAAATAACTGAGCCCACTGGTGTATCCATGAGCAAAGAGTGAAGGGGAGGAAGATATGTAGCCTCTGGCAGCTAAAGAGTAGCGAAGTCTACTTGAATTGCTGCAGTGCCAAGCTCAGGTCCAAGATTTCGGATGGCTTGCCTGAACTGACTGAGCTGGACTTCAGGTAAACGATGAAGATACCTATAATCATTAAACATCTGAATTGCCTGATCATCTTGATCTCTTTCTGGATGAAGGGAGCCCAGGAGTTGTTATGATGGAGCAGAAACCATTCTGACAAGGTGAGAGAGTGATCCCTGAGAGGAAACACTTCAGATCTGGCAGAGAGAAACTTGTTGTAGAGGACCTTATTTGAGCGTGCCCATTCTTCTTCAGATAGGGATTGAGCAGAAGATAAGATATTGCCTTGACAACCTTGGTAAGAGAGGTGTAAGGTAGGATGGTTGAAGATGGTCAGAAAGGTTTAGGAAAGGTAGATTGAAGAGGGTGGCAAAGACAACCTTGGTGAGGTATTCCTATATAGAGGCATGTTTTAGTGACCTCTGTGAGAGAAAACACAGGGTGGATACACGGATTAAAAGATGAAGAGGTTTTTCTTTTATTAGAGGGAGGACAGGAGGGATCAGAGACATGAATATGCTGGCCAACTTTTAGAACAGAGCCAAGAATGGTGTCCTCAAATTCGTCATTGATGGGGCTCAGATAGGGACCATCAATTTGAGCTCCTTCTAGAATGATGGTGATGAAGGAGGGAGGAGGATGAGGATGAAGAAGGGATGGTGGAGGAGAAGAAGTGTGAGGAGATGGTCCAATGATGATGAGGGACCAGAGGAGGAGGCTCCGGCTGATGATGAGGCTGAAGGAACCTCAAAGATAGGAGGAGTGGAGGAAAGGATTGAAGATGCAGGAGGTGAGGTGGATTGAGAGGAAAAAGGTGCTGGTGAGGAGATGATTCTAGGGTGTGTTTCTTAAAGGTTGGAGGTGCAGGTGGAGCAGTAGAGGCTGAAGGAGGAGATGGAGGAGCAGGGGTTGAAAGAGAGAAGAAGTTGGGGGCACTGGATCTACAATAGGTTCTTCTGCTGGAATCTCCTTGCTCCCTGCCTGCTCGGATGGTTCTGACCCTTCAGCTGGAGGCCCTGATGGCCCTTGCTCCTGAACTGAGGGCCGGATGGCCCTGACTCCAAAGGAACTTTTTGACACCTAGATGGCCCTTCCATTTCTGCTGCTGATGTAGGAGGCTTAGAGATGGAGGTGCTTGAGGAGGAGGAGCTTGAGCTCCAACTGCCTCAGAATCTCAGATAGCATAGACTTCATGCTACCCATCTCTTGTTGAATCATTTCATGGCATTTCTTATTTGAGAGATTCCTTAGTTGTGGATGCTTGGATCATAAAAATGGAGTTCACATCTCATTGAGAGAGCACAAGATCTCACCTTGAGCATCTAATCTTTCAACGACAGGTTTCAAATTAATGACAATTTTCTGTCTCACCTGCCTCTCGAAAGGAGTATCTGCTAGGAGAGGAACTCGGATGCCACTTCCTTTCCATTCTTTCTAGCCTCTATTGCTTAAGGCTGCTGACCTCCATCATCAGAATCTGAGGAGCTAGCGGTCTCCCATCTCTGACATCACAATCTGGGGGGTTGTCATTCTCTCCCCCTGAGTACCATCATCCTGAACATCTGGCAAATCTTCATCAGCAGGACACTGCCCATAGGCTCATCACATGGTGCTGCTTCTGCTGGTCCACCCTTTAATTGCTCCCCCTCAGTAGGAGTATCTTCTTCCATTGACTCTTGCTCCCCCTGAATGGGAGCATCTTTCATAACAATGTCTTCAGGAGCAACTGTTTGCTCCTCTTGAGTGGCTTCTGCTGCAACTGATTCGTCAATGTGGCCTGATGCCACACCTCTTCCTCTGGATTTCCACCAGCCTCAGGAGTACTGGGGTGGAATGAATAAAATCCAATGCCTCTCAAAGGATAGAGGCAACAATGGAGGTGGGCAAAGGATCTGCTGCACCTACCACTGCTTCTCCTACTGGTGCTTCTGGAGGTTGAGATTCAACTGCCACTACAGGTGACTCTGCTAGCTCTGCTGTTCCTGCTACTTGAGCTGCCAGTTCAGATGGTCCTGCTAGCTCAGCTTCTGCTGCTGAAGCTACTGCGGCTGTGGTTCTACTAAAGCTTCTGGTACTTCTTCCTGAATATCTAGAATATCCCCTATAATGGCCTCTTCTCTGCTACAGAGGTCTTAGACCAAACTCCACCAACAACTGAAACCCACTCTTCCTCAGATTTCTGGACCTAATTACTTGGCCCATCTTCTCAACTACTGCCCAGATAGATCAACACCAAAGTGTTGAAGATCTTGGTAAGCAAATGGGCATATGGCAAAGAGACATTAAGCTTGCTCTTTGTATCCCAAATCTGATCACGGGCAAACTCATCCTCTCTATCATTACTTCGGCCATGTTGATCTCCTTGTTCTATATGGCCCAGAACATCATATCCGAGTCTACTTTGGTACAAGTGAAAAAGTTGCACTTCTAGGAACTAGAATTTGACAAACAATAAAGTGAGAAGATGGTTGAATGCATTCAATTGATTGATATCTATTTTCTCATTCTCAGTCTGAACCCTGGTCCTACAATGGCAAGACCTTTAGCTTGGGGTCTACGGTGTGAACCCCACTGTGCCCGAATGTCTTCACTCCAAACAACAAATGCAATAACTCATGATCTATTTTAATCTGGGTTCCCTTGACAGATGAAACCAGGGACCATCTGCCTCTGATCTTAAGCATACATAAAAGCGTTCACGAGGTCTAGACAACTTACCTCTGAGAAGGTGGTGATTCCCATCCACTGCATCCTGCTCATTGCTGCCACTACATTGTGCATGCCGTTCTTCTCAAGATCAGCTACATCCACTGCTTTATTCCCACAAACCTTCATCTTCACAAACGTGAACCTCTCCTGCTGCTCAGGAGTAAGGAACTCAGCACCGTAGCCCCCAAGACTTCCGGAGATGACGGATGCGGCCATGGAATCAGGTGAACAGGGTTTCTGGAGGGTTGAGAAGGAAGAAGGAGTGAAAGCCCTCAAGAAATTTCGTGGGAGGAGTGAAAGCCCTCAAGAAATTTCGTGGGAAGGAGTGAGAAGGTTCAAACTTGCAAAGAGTCAATGTTGGAGTCGTTAGGGCATCGGCTCAGGCAACCAGACGAAAAGAGGGAAAAAGGTAGAAGATGGGAGATGAAATGTTCCCACATCGATTTTTGTAATTAAATAAATGCTTTGCGGAAAGTGAGGCACCAAAAGGCAGCAGAAAGTGACAAAAGAGTTTGACAATTCAAACCGACTTTAATAAAAGAGCGGCCAAGAAAGATAATTTGAATTTCTTTTGCTTAAATCCATGGAGGGAAAATTTTACTTAATCTGAAAATTTATATGCCAGTTTTAAACAGAAATCTTTTCACAAATTGCACATGCCCAATTACCTTCTAAGAGATGTAAATCTCTCTTCAGGTAAGGCTTTTGTGAAGATATCTACTAGCTGACCATTTGTATCAATAAATGAAATTTCAATATTATCATTTGCTACATGATCACGAATAAAATGATATCTGACCTCAATATGTTTGGTCCTTCAGTGCTGAACTGGATTTTTGGTGAGATTGATGGCACTGGTGTTGTCACGCAATAGTGGAATTGATTTGATATTGAGTCCAAAATCCTCAAGTTGTTGCTTTATCCATAGGAGTTGTGTACATCAACTTCCAACAGCCACGTACTTAGCTTTAGCTATAGACAGTGCCACTGAATTTTGTTTCTTTGAGGACCAGGATATCAAACATCCTGCAAGAAATTGACAACCACCACTGGTGCTTTTTCTATCTACTTTGCATCCAGCATAGTCAGCATCAGAGTATCCTACTAAATTAATTTCACAAGATTTTGGATACCAGACCTAAATCATGAGTTCTAGCTAAATATCTAAATATTCTTTTCACAGAGATTAAATGTGATTCTCTTCGATCTGCTTGATACCTAGCACACATGCATACACTAAATAGAATATCGGGTCTACTAGCTATTAAATAAAGCAATGAACCTATCATACCTCTATAGATCTTTTGATCTACTTTCTTACCATCTTTGTTACTGTCCATCCTTGTTGATGTACTCATGGGAGTTGACAGTGGCTTGGTATTATCGAATTCAATTTTCTTTAAGAGTTCTTTTGTGTACTTTGCTTGGCAGATGTGGGTGCCATCTTTTCCTTGCTTAATTTGCAACCCAAGGAAATAATTGAGCTTCCCCATCATGCTCATCTTAAATTCTCCCTGCATCAACTTTTCAAAGTACTTGCAAAGGGATTCATCAGTAGAACCAAAATAATATCATCTACATAAATTTGAACTAGCAGTATGTGTTTGACTTTTGACTTTTAAAGAGAGTACTATCTACTTGACCTCTACTGAAACCATGGTTTAAAAGAAAATAACTAAGCCTTTCATACCAGGCTCTAGATGCTTGTTTTAACCATATAAAGCCTTATGAAGTTTGAAAACATGATTAGGAAATTCTGTGTCATCAAAACCCGGGGGTTGTTCCACATAAACTTCCTCTTTTATAAAACCATTTAAGAATGCAGATTTGACATCCATTTGAAATAGTTTTAAATCTAATGTTGATGCATATGCAAGTAATATTCTAATAGCCTCAAGTCTAGGTACAGGTGTATAGGTTTCATCGAAATCTATGCCTTCCTATTGGGAATAGCCTTGAGCTACCAGTCTGGCCATGTTTCTTAAGATTACACCAGCCTCATCCAATTTATTTATGAACACCCATTTGGTGCCAATAACTGGATGGTCTGATGGTCTGGGAACAAGAGACCATACTTGGTTTTTCTTGAATTGATTCAGTTCATCTTGCATGGCTATAATCCAAGATTCATCAGTGAGTGCTTCATTGACTGTCCTAGTCTCTATTTGAGAAACAAATGCTAGGTAGTCACAAAGAATTGCATTACCTCTTGTTCATACCCCTACAGATGGATCACCAATAATATTTTTGAGTGGGTGATCTTTCTTATAACTCACTCCTTTGGAAGATTTTCATGAGTAATTTCCTTTCGTTGCAGGTCTTCCAGAGGTGGATCAACCTTGTCCTCAATTGATGTATTCTTTAGTTTCTTGGACAGTTCATCTGCATCATCATTATCACTATCTTCTTCCTTTCTCAAGGAAGGGTTAGTTTCATAAAAAATGATATGTACAGACTGTTCAATTAATAAAGTACGTTTATTAAATACTCTATAGCCTTTGGGTTTAGAGGTGTACCCCATGAAGATGCCTTCATTCGATTTGGCATCCAACTTACCAATATTCGCTTGCCATTGTTGTGTATAAAGCATTGGCATCCAAAGGTTCTGAAATGACTGATCTTTGGTTTCTTTCCTTTGAACAGTTCCTATGCAGTCTTCTTTAGGATTGGCCTGATCATTACTCTGCTGATAATGTAGCTTGCTGTGTTGACTGCTTCAGCCCAAACAAATCTTGGCAGATCATATTCTGATAGCATTGTTCTGGCCATATCCAATAGAGTTCTATTCTTTCTCTCAACAATTCCATTTTGCTGTGGTGTCCTTAGTGCTGAGAAATTATGCTCAATCCCTGATCATCATAGAACTTAGCAAATTTTTCATTCTGAAATTCACCACCATGATCTGATCGGATAGAAACAATGCTGAACTTCTGATCCTTTGGACTTTCTTGCTGAAACTGACAAAGTTTTCAAATGTGTCATCTTTATGCTCTAGGAATGATACCTATGTGAATCTTGAGTAATCATGACTATGACAATCCAAAGTTCTTTCCTTCAAGACTGGTAGTCCTCATTGGCCCAAATAGATCCATATGAAGGAGCTCTAAGGGTTTTGAGGTTGTTTACCCATTCTTGACTTGAAGGAACTCTTGACATGCTTTCCTTTTGCACAGGTCTGCAGCACCATCCATTTTTGTGCTGACCTTTGGCAGACCTTCCACAAGATTCTTCTTTAACAATTTTCTCATACCTTCTATGCTGCAATGTCCCAGTCTTCTGTGCCACAGTTCAGTTGATTTATCCTTTTTGCTGCCAAACAGACATCTTGATCCTTGAGTTCTTCAAGATGAAGTGCATACAGGTTCTTTATCTATTGGCTTCGAAAATTACTGCTCCATTCTTTAATATGCTGCACTTTGACTCTTAAACTGAATCTGATGACCTCTGTCACAAAGCTGGCTGATGCTGATGAGATTGTGCTTCAGTCCTTTGACAAGCAATACATCTTCAATGACTATCTTTCCTTTGTTGCTCACAGAGCCACTGCCAATCACTGTTCCTTTCCCATTGTCCATTCCTAGGTATTCCTTCTTCAGCTTGTAGATGGGTGAATAGATTCCGATTCCCTGACATGTGCTTTGAGCACCCACTGTCCAAATACCATTTGGATGCTCGAGTGTTACCCTGAAATAAAATCATCAAGTTTTAGGTACCCAAATTCTTTTGGGTCCTGATTGATTAGTATCATTGAATTTACCTTTAATTATCCATTTCTTATATCTGTTGGGCATGTTGTTATCATATGTCCTAACTTGTTACAGTGACTGCAGTAGGACAATTTTGTTATTTTTTCTATATATTTGAAATCTGCCTTGTATGCAATGTCTTGTTCAGGTACAAATTTAGGCGTTGGATATATTTTAGGATAAACTATGGTTTCTTCATTGTCTGGGGTGTATATCCTAATCCATTTTTCTTCTTGCCTGATCTTCTAGCACCTTTTAATATTAGGGAGTTTTTACCATTAGTGATTTTTTCTAATGTGCTAGATAACTGTATACTTCATCTGTTAATGATTTTATTTTTGTTTTCAGTTCATCTATGCCTGCCTGTTTTTCCAACTAATTATTTGTTCATTCTTATCCTTTAAATCTTAAAATAATAACTCATTTCTTCTTTTAAGTTCAGTTAACTGTTTTTCTAGTTGCTCATTTTCAGATTTTAGATCTGAGTTTGTATTTTCTAAACAAGTAATGTTTTTCTTACTAACTTTCAATAATTTAGATACATCTCTATATTTATCATATAGTTCATTGAATGCATCCTCTAAATTATCAGAATCAGAATCATTGCAGGAATCAAAGGAGGAATCAGATGTTACCTGTCATCTGCATTTGCCATGAAAGCCAAGTTGGCTTCTTCTTCATCACTGGTTGAGCTTGACCCACTCTCTGAGTCGCTGCTGTTTTCCCATGCGGCTGCCATTGCCTTCTTCTTGTATTTCTTGAATCGTCTGAAGTTATCTTTCTTCTTGTGTCCATCTTTCTTGAGCTTTGGACACTCTGCCTTGATATGTCCAGGCTTCTTGCACTCATAACATGTAGGTTCTCCTTTCTTCAGATCTTTTCCCTCTGGCTTATTAAACTCTCTATTTTTCTTGAAGAATCTTCTGCCAGATTGAAACTTCTTCTTTTTGGCTAGAATTCGTTGTAGTCTTCTGGACAGCATAGCTTCTTCATCATCACTGTCCTTGCTATTCTCACTGTTTTCCAATGATTCTTCTGACAACTCTTCATCAGCCTTGAGCGCATTTGACTGCTTCTTTCTGCTGGAGGATTCTCCTAATCTCTCCATGTTTATCTCAGGGGCCATAAGGGATCCAATGTGCTTTTCCAAGGACATTCTCTTTAGATCATTAGCTTCTTCAATGCTTCTAACTTTGGGAGTCCATGAAGATGGTATGATCTAAGAATTTTCCTCACCATGTCTCCAATCTCATAGATTTTCCCAAGTCCAGTCAATCCATTTGTAATATCTGTGAATCGACTGAACATTTGAGTTATGGACTCACCTGATTGCATCTAAAATCTTTCATGTTGAGTAACAAGAATATCAATTCTTGTCTCCTTCACCTTGTCTGTGCCTTCATAGGTAATTATAAGCTTTTCCCACATCTCCATTGCAGATTTACAGGCTGAAACTCTGTTGAATTCCTTTTTGCTTAGTGCACAGCACAGAATACTCTTAGCCTTACAATTTAAGGAGATCTTTTTCCTGTCATCATCTGTCCACTGAGCTTTCTCATTTGTGACTAGGAGATCACCATCTTCTACTATTGACCATATCTGATAGTCGTGACCTTGAAGAAAGTACTCCATTCTGGTTTTCCAATAAGCATCATCTTCGCCATCAAAGAGAGGGGGTCGGTGACAACTGACCTTCAATGTTACCTGGGCTGCCATAGATCTTTACTCTGCAGATCGTTGGATTTCTTTTTTGTCGAAGAGACTCGCTCTGATACCACTTGTTGCCCAGTTGACAAGCCCAGAGGGGGGGGGGGGGTGAATGGGTCTTTAAAAATTCTATCTAGGTGATACCTGTACGTAAAAATATACACAAAAACAATCTTCGATGTTGGTTAGTAAAGGTTAGTGAACAACAAACCCACAAAGAATCAATCACACAACCAAGGAATTATCCTGGTTCGGACCTCCTTTCCTTAGGAGTCCTACGTCCAGTCCCTGAGCAACAACTCAGGATTCACTAACTAGGGTATAGTCCCCCTATGGACACTACAACACCCAGCTCAGCTGGTCTTCCTTCACCCCAGAAGGGAACAACAACACCCTGGATACCCCACCAGGTCCTCCTTCACATCCGAAGGGAAACAGCACCCTAGATCCCACCAGGTCTTCCTTCACACACGAAAGGAAACACAACAAAGAGAATAGAATGAATTCAAACCCTAGATCAAGCTTTTACAAGCCAAGATCTGAAGCAACAGCACTGAGAGCAAGAGATCTAAACAAGGCACACTCTCAGAACTACACGGGCTCTCTTAGAAACTCTATTACAACTCAGAAAGAGAAGAGCTAAAGATGATAAGGAATGAGAATCTTGGCTCTAGACTTCTTGCAGAAGAATTGAATGAATGCTTGTATATTTTTTCCTTGTTCTCCACACCGTCCTTTTATTCTTCTCTTCTGTCTTGTATTTAAATCTCCAATTTGAAATATTATCGTTGGAGTATCCGTTGTCTATTGTCCAAGTAAACGTTAGACTGTTTGACATTTGGAAGCTTCAACAATCTTTATCCAGTGAGCACGCAAAGAGATAAGGTATTCTGGCATCTATATGGTCCAACGTTGTATGACAGAATGTCTTTAGGACCCTGCACATATTAAATGCTAGAATAGTAGACATCTAGGCTGTCTCTTGGTGTCAGTAAACGTGATATGAATATTCACCAAAATAGCAATGCCAAGTAGCTTGTTCTAAGAGATGTTGACAGAATATGCACGATAATGAAAAGATATCATCTGTATGCATGCAGAGATACATTCTATCTTTATTAAATACACAACAGTCAGACAGATAAGAGAAGACTTTGACTACTCAATGCTTTAAGAGATAAGATAAATGTCAAGTCGATATAAACCATAAAGTTGTTGTCTATATGACTTATGAAATCATTATGATCAAGTCAATTTGACCAAGTCGTTATGAGTCATAGCAAATCGTTATATTACTGAAGGATTCAATATGAACACTTAATAAGTCGTTATAGAAAGCAAGTCGTTGTGTTCATTGAAGAAATCGTTGTGAAACACTTAACAAATCGTTATAGAAAGTAAGTCATTGTGTTCACGAAGAAATCATTGTGAACACTTAACAAATCGTTATAGAAAGCAAGTCGTTGTGTTTACCGAAGAAATCATTGTGAACACTTAACAAATCGTTATGAGCTTTAAAGAAATTAATGCACGAAGCAAATCGTTATGAGCTCTAAAGAAATTGTTGCAGAAAGCAAGTCATTGCGAATTCTAAAGAAATCGTTATGATAACTTAAGAAATCATTATTGCGAGCAAGTCGTTGCGAATTCTAAAGAAATCGTTACGATAACTTAAGAAATCGTTACTGCGAGCAAGTCGTTTCGAATTCTAAAGAAATCGTTATGATAACTTAAGAAATCGTTACGGCGAGCAAGTCGTTGCGAATTCTAAAGACATCGTTATGATGACTTAAGAAATCGTTACGGCGAGCAAGTCGTTGTGAATTCTAAAGAAATCATTATGATAACTTAAGAAATCGTTACGGCGAGCAAGTCGTTGCGAATTCTAAAGAAATCGTTGCGATAACTTAAGGAATCGTTACGGGAACGACTTGATTGAAACACCATGATATTTTAATCTTATAAGGAAATCGTTATAGCTCTATTGAAATCTATACACATATAAGGAAGTCAATGTGATCATCAAAAATAATCACAAAAATAATCGTTATGGGAACTACACGTAATATTTTAATCTTACCAATATTGGCTTGTGTGACCTTGGTATAATTCTATACTTAAGACTTATGAAATATATGTTAGAAATTATTGAAGAAATTTTGTTAATCATCAAAAAATAATAAAAATAAATAGGTAATTAAAATTACATGGGAACAGACTGATCATCATCTGAGACACATGAAGCAGCTGAGCATGTAACTAGAAGATTCAACAGCTAAGGCACTTTGGGTGATGCTTCTACCCAACTTAAAGAACTTCAACTCAAGATTCCAGTAGTTCTAGAAGGAATTTTGCTTAACACTCAACAGGACTGTACAATAGTCAAGAAGCTGTAACTCAAGTGTCCAAAACTCGATTGTCATTTCCTCATCTGGTTGAAGATATGGACATAATGAGGACACTTATTGCGCATATTGATCAAGAAATGGCAGATCTTCAAAATAATTTTAATACCTCCAGCAACATGGCTCAGTTCCCAGTTCATCTACTGCTTCTCAGCATGCAACTCACAGTCTTGGTGTCTTTCAAGAGAACATGTATGAAAATCATCAAAGAATGGAAGATCTTTTGCACACCAGACCCTCTACTATGCAAACTCAACTTAGAACAAATTTGAGTGCTATGGAAACAAGGATGAAGATCATGAGACCATCTTGCTCCCTATTCCTCCTCCTCCTCCACCTCCTTCTGCATGATATCTTTGTTTGATGATGTCAAAGGGGGAGAAGGATTTACATTTGGGATGTTAAATTTTAAACTTTTGGGATACATCTTGATATGAATGCTAACATATTTCGGTTGATGGATGCATTGTTGTATGCTTGTATGTATGATTTTTCTTTGGAAATGACAAATGAATGACATGTTTTACTTGCAAGGGATGAAAATTGTGGATGTCATTGTTATGCTTATGATATGCTATGAAATTGTGAATGGATGACTTTTAAAATCACATTTGTGAGAAATCAAGTTAACTTAATGAATCATAGTTGCCATCATCAAAAAGGGGGAGATTGTTGGATCTCTTATTTTGATGATACTCAAATATGATTCATTAATATACTGAAGTCATGCTTATTATGCCTAAATTTATATCTCACAATGTTTCTTTCATGTATAGCTCAAAGAAAAGGTCATGTATGCTCAGTGGTGTCAACACAGTGCCTTGTGGTGTGAACACTAGTTCACTGTCCCAGAAGAAGAATTTTGAAGAAATGGCCAGTGGTGTCGACACAGTGCTCAGTGGTCGACACTAGTTAACTGTCCCAGAACCAGGATTTCTGAAGAAATGTCCAGTGGTGTCGACACAGTGCTTAGTGGTGTCCACACTCGTACACTATCCCAGGAAGCCAGTTTGAAGCTGATGCTTGGTGTGTCGACCCACATCAGACCTTTTGATGATTCTAAATTATTGAGGACATGTGGATAACTTTTGTGGGGCCTTTTTGGGCGGGAATTCTTATGCTCTCAGATCCCAAGATATTTTTGTGGACCCTTGGGACTATAAAAGCCCCTTATCCACTTGGCTCTTGGGAGATATCACAACAACATCTGCTCTTCCAGTTTTCCAGAGCTTTCCAGGCTACTCCAGAAGAAGACTTCATCCCGGATTGCATTTAGATTTGAAGAAATTGAACATTCTATCACCTTGGATGATCTATGTAAAGAAGAAGTTCGAGCCATCAGAGTCTTCCTCCAGGAGCTGAAGCAGAAGAGCTGGTCCCCATTCTCGACGCAGAAACAGGGATCTTCGAACCAGTCCTTTCCAAATTGGTTTCAGTTGTTCTATCTGGTTCTTCACTTCAAACTCACTTTATTGATGTGTGTGTTGTGAAATTGGTGCAATCCTTGTGCACAATTTCATGTGTGGTGGTTGAATCTGAGATTTCTGAATCTCAGAGTGTGTGTGTTGTTGTGTGACTTTTCTGAACGGGCAAGATAAGCCACATTTGTGTGTGTGTGTGGATGGTGGATGTAGGATACACTGTTGTGTAATCCGAACCACCCTAAATTCTGGTGTCATTATGGTTTGGTGTCTCTTGCGTTACATGTTTGATAGGTTCGCTAGAATTTCATCATCTAACTTGCCTAATTTATTTAGAATTGTCATTGATCTTGAGATTTCATACTGAATTCAACTTCTCTAAAATCCTAATCCTAGTGAAACTTAAAATTGGGGAAATCTATTCAACCCCCCTTCTAGATTTCCTATAGCAGTTTTTCCGCAACATTTCATTTGGTATCAGAGAAGGTTCTCTTTGAACTTTAATTGTTTGATCTAACGATCAAGAGTTTATTGCTATGGAAAACACTAAGGGGTTTATTACTAAGGCTCATTCAATTCTAGGCCTCCTTTTTTCGAGGATCTGTAACGACCCTCCTTATATCGGTACGGTTACCCCAACCCACATCGATATAATGAGCGCCGCTACAGTGGGACATTTACCCAACAGTTATATGATAGGCTGAAATATACATAAATACATTCACATAACAGTGGAAAAGAGATAGCCAAGTGTAACTTCTTATTCCATCATCCACATTCTATTCACAGTCCATATATATAGAAGAAAAGAAATCTAAATTTTTCATAACTGAGAAATCAAATAAATACATTGTCCACAACTTTCCACTAAATAAGTACACATACCAAAGGTAGAGCAAGTCTACTCTTATACATACTTATGAAAAATAAAAGTACAACGCCAAGTCCAAAACAAGGTCTCCTACTCCCGCTCCGAGTCACTCCTAACGATCTCCTCGGAAGAAGTAGAAATCTCTGCACTGTACGTCCGCCGAAGCAAGAGTGAGTTCAAAAGAACTCAACAAGTACACCAAACACACTAAACTTACTTGCATCACATAACTTTCACATTTCATACTACATAATAACATATAAACATGGATTTAACAATTAATTCGAGTAAAATCCTAGACATGATTTCTACACATGTTACACATGGAAATTTATCTTATACAAAATTTTCAATAACTTAAAGCCCTCACATGCTTTCTACACACTTTTCAATATATTAAACTAAATCATTTAACCACATTCACACACACTTACAAGCTAAACATTAGTCATTTTAAACATGGAGTTTATACACATAAATAAGAGACAATTCTAGCATGGATTCTAATCATTTTCACATGAAAACACATTTGTACTCATGAAAAGTTTTGCTGTTTTGCTATGTACATATTATAAACATTTAAGAAGTTATCAATTTACGTGCTGTCACAAGAATTCATGTTAACACATGATCCCTTACACAATTTCACAATTTACACATTCACTTTCACTTAAACACAAGTTTACATTTATTAAATGTCGTGACACATAGCCCAAACCACCTTTTAGAAGGACACACACTAATCACATCACATATCTATCACTAGGCATTACAATGATAAATCTTAGTTACTGCGCAGAACCAGAAGAAACACTCTCCACCCTAACCAGCGATACTTATTCGCCTCCAGGATTTAATCCCAATGCCCGTGGGACATCACACACTATGACCTTCCCGTGGGGACTTTACCACAATATGGTTCCACAGCCCTCTAAGGTAGCAGTGTCACCCATTGGCACATTTACAATTTTTCTTAATTTCCAACACACACTTAAGGCACAATTTTTAACACATCCATTCATGCTCACACATTTACACATTCAGTATTACCTTTAATGGTACTACTGTTCTCAGAATTTACACATTTAAAATAAGTTTAATCATGCAGAATTTTACAAATTTTAATACCAACACATTAACATACTTTAATTTATCAATATCACACATGAAATTGAAATGTATAGCTACTGTCATCAATTCAATACAAAAGTTTAACCAAAACCTATTACAGGTTAACCATCATTCATACAAATTTTTGCATTTTATGAATTACACACTAATTATGAAAATTCTAACAGTGGAATCACAAAAGACTAAAAATACCAAACTAACATGGATTTTCAATGTTCCGATTCACAATTCATTATATACATGTATACTGATAGTTCTAATCATGTGCCAAATTCTAGAGATTTAGCTGTTTCCATATCATTTAATAGCATTCTTCACTAATTAAGCATGCTCATTGTTTTTCAGTTCAGAAAATCTAAAAATTTACACGGTCATCAAAAAATTCCCAAATTTTAACAACATGCCCTGACATCAATTTAAGCACCACAAAAAATTCTGTCACTTAAATTCCACAAGGATATCATGAACAGTAATTTACAATATTCAGATCCTGTTTAACATGTATTTCAAAAATTTTAATAATAATACACTTGACGAAATTTCACAAAAAATACACAACATGCTCCACGACACATGTTACATATCATATAAAATTTACCATATATCCTCATGTGCAGAAATCCAAAAAAATCTTATAAAGGCAGACAGTCCCCTGTTCTTGCCTGAAGAACTCAACGGCAAGGGTATGGACGTTTACTCATGTTAACGGCAACATAGGGTGCCGCCAACTCAGGATCTTAACAGCAAAGGTTCCCGCCGTTAAGTTCCTGTCTGTATAAAACACAGACTGAACGTAAAAACTTGGTGAAATTGGGGAATCCAGGACTCGAAATAAAATCCGAAAAATTCTGAGGACTTACTAGACACATGTAGGAATGATGTGGATGGGGTACTTGCCTCTTGGAAAATCCACAAACAACGATTTAAGCCGGAGAAGCCCTCCTCGGCCTGAGCCAAAGAGCCTTCAAAACTCCTCGATCCGAGTTTTGTGTTGATGTAGAGCGCAAATTGGTGTCGTAGAAGTCTTAATGTTTAGACTCTCCTCCAGTCATTGTAGAACGCCGGATGAAGCCTCCAGTCACCGGATTTCAGAGCTCAAAGATTGGGGTTTCGCACAAAGAACTAGGGTTTTGACTCAAGAGTCAAAAAGGGTTAGATCTAGCCAGGGATGGGGTGTTTTATAAGGCTAGGGTCGGAGACGAACTTGTGTAAGGCTAGGTTACCGTTGGAGAACAGTTACCATAACAAGGGGCAAAAATCTCGGGGCGTTTCTGGATCTGCAACCTCAACAGATCTGGGAGGTTAACGTCAACATCATGGGCGCCTATTCTGAGTGGCGTCCATCGATGTTGCCGCTGACTCCCTATAGACATCAACTCATGTTGACGCCAACAGGTCATCTGCACACAACTTAAAACTGCTCAAACAGGCACGCTTATACACATTCTCACACCATACATGGTCAATATACATCTTACATATAATATATACCTTAAATGCAATACTACTCATAGCATACAAATAGAATTGCATATATATAATGGTATACATTTATTATTTACAACAATACATCAATAGTTATATATATATATATATATACATACATATATCCGTACACACTAGCATCTGTTTTCACACAATTAAACACGTACACAGGAGAGAAAATCTTGGCTTTACACCCTCTCCCCCTTAAAGAAACTTCGTCCTCGAAGTTAGACCGACACTACTTAATAACTGAGGATACTTCTTTTCATTGCATCCTGAAGCTCCCAAGTAGCCTCCTCTCGCGGAAGTTGCACCACAACACTTTCACCGACGCAATGCTCTTGTTCCAGAGATGCTGAACCTTCCGGTCAAGAATAGCTACTGGTTATTCCACATAAGAAAGATCTAGCTGGATCTCCACTGGCTCGTGTCTAATAACATGAGATGGATCTCTGACATACCTCCTGAGCATAGATACGTGGAAAATGGGATGAACACTAGCTAACGCTGGAGGTAAAGCTAGTTTATATGCCACGTTGCCCAATCATCTGAGAATCTCATACGGGCCAATGAATGTTGGACTTAATTTACTATGCCTGTCGAATCTAACTACACCACGAGTAGGCGAAATCTTTAAAAAGACATGCTCACCTACCTCGAACTCAAATCCTTCCTCTTGTTGTCGGCATAACTCTTCTGCCTATCCTATGCCGCAACAAGCCTCTTCCTAATCAATTGGACCTTATCCAAAGTCTCGTGAACTAACTCCGGACTGATCAGCTACCTATCGCCTGTCTCCTCCCATCATAAAGGAGATCTGCAAGGCCTACCATACAACGCATCAAATGGAGCCATACCATACTCGCATGAAAACTGTTGTTATATGAGAACTCCACAAGAGGTAAATGGCGCTCCCAATCATCCTTCCAATCCAGAACACACGCCCTCAACATATCCTCGAGTGTCTGGATAGTCCTCTCGGACTGTCCATCTGTCTGGGCATGAAACACCGAACTAAGCTTTAGCTCCGAACCTAACACATCTTGACGACCCTTCCATACCTCAAAGTAAATCTCGGATCTCGATCCGAAATGATCGAATTCGGTACACCATGCAATCTAATAATGCTACTATATACAATCTAGCTAAACTCTCTACTGACTGCTTCTTCTTCATGGCAAGAAATGCGCAGTCTTCGAGAATCTATCTACCACTACCCAAATCGAATCGTTACGCCATCTAGATCGAGGCAAACCCGTAACAAAATCCATAGTGACAGCTTCCCACTTCCACACTGGTATCTCCATCTTCTGCATAAGACCAGATGGTCGCTGCCGCTCGGCCTTCACTTGCTGGCATACTAGACATCTAGACACATACTCCGCTACATCCTTCTTCATGCCAGACCACCAAAAAGATCTCTTCAAATCCTGGTACATCTTAGTGTTACCCGGATGAATAGAGAATCTAGACCTATGAGCTTCTGCTAATACATGCTCACGGACATCTACGATGTCTGGAACACAAACACGGTAATGGAATCTAATCACGCCATCCTCATCATGAGCAATGTCCGCCTTGCCCACTAACTCTTGAAGTCTAGGGTCGGCTTTCTGTTGCTCGATCACCTCATCCAACACCGAAGACCTAATGGACAACTGAGCTACAAAAGCCTAGCACAATGATGGCTCTAACTCAGTCATCGCACACGCCGCATCCTCCAACATCTTCCAATCCTGCTGGAGAGACGACCTCTTCCTGCTAAGGGCATCCGCTACGACATTCGCCTTTCCAGGATGATACTGGAGGTCGAAGTCATAGTCCTTTAGGAACTCAATCCATCTTCTCTGCCTATGGTTTAATTCCTTTTGGGAGAAAAGATACTTTAGACTCTTGTGGTCAGTGAACACCTTAAATCTGACACCATAAAGATAGTGCCTCCAGATCTTCAGTGCATGAACCACTGCCGCAAGCTCCAATCATGAGTCAGATAGTTTCGCACATGCTCCTTCAATTGACGAGAAGCATACGCTACTACCCTTCCTTGCTGCATCAATACACAGCCAAGGCCAATCCGAGATGCATCCGTGTAGATAGCAAAACCCTCTACACCGCTCGACAAAACTAACACAGGAGCCGAAGTGAGATTAGTCTTCAATAATTGAAAACTACTCTCACACTCCTCGGACCAAACAAACTTCACTCCCTTCCTGGTCAGTTGAGTCAATGGGGCGGCGATGGATGAAAATCCCTCAATAAATCGCCGATAATAACCCACCAAACCAAGAAAACTCCGAATCTCTAAAGGAGTCTTGGGAATCTCCCAATCCATAACACTTGGCCTTTTGCTGGATCCACTGCTACACCAGCACCGGAGATGACATGCCCAAGGAAATGAACCTCGCGCAACCAAAAACCGCACTTGCTGAATTTTGCATATAGCTTGTGCTCACGGAGAACCTCTAACACTACCCTCAAATGCTGATGATGTGTGGCCTCATCCGGAAAGTAGACCAACATGTCATCAATAAAAACTACGACGAAACTATCTAGATATGGTCTAAACACCTTGTTCATGAGATCCATGAACACTGCAGGGGCATTGGTCAAACCAAAAGGAAGGACCAAAAACTCATAATGTCCATAACGGGTTCTAAAAGCCGTCTTGGACACATCCTCACTCCTAATCCTCAACTGATGATAACAAGACCGCAAATCAATCTTAGAAAAAACTGATGCATCTTGCAGTTGGTCAAACAAATCATCAATCCAAGGTAAGGGATACCTGTTCTTCACCGTCACTTGTTTAGCTTCCTATAATCGATGCATAACCTAAGTGACCCGTCCTTCTTCTTCACGAATAAGACAGGTGCGCCCCAAGGGGAAATGCTAGGGTGAATAAATCCCTTATCTAACAAATCTTGCAACTGCTTCCTTAGCTCAGCTAATTCCTCAGGTGCCATCCAATAAGGTGCCTTCGAGATAGGAGAGGTGCCTGGAAGCAACTCTAGGGTGAACTCTATCTCTCTAGCCGGTGGAAATCCAGATAAATCATCAAGAAAAACATCTGGAAACTCCCACACTACATCAATCTCCGCAAGAGTAAGTGACTCATCAGCCTTGGGTACTAATACCATGCTGGCAAGAAAAGTGTCACAACCCTTGTTCACCATTCTCATCGCCCTCATGGCAGAGATGACAAACTTCCCTCCCAAGTTTCTTGGCAAACGGTGAGAAAATTCATCTTCAACAGGAATGCAAAAAACGATCTTCTTCCCACGACAATCTACTAACGCATAGTGCTCCTCTAGCCAATCCAGACCAAGAATAACATCGTAGTCCTTCATCTTAAGCAAGAAGAAACACCCTTCTAGAACTCCATCCTCAATGCACACCGGTAAAGACGGAATACACTTCCTAGTCGATACCGTACCTGCAGGTGTGTGCACAGACAGAGGGACTTCTAAATCCTCAGACTCTATTCCTGACTCTAAGGCTAACTGCCTAGCAAAATGCTCGGAAATGAACGAGTGGGTAGCACCCGTATCGAACAAAACCCGAGCATGCACACCTAAAAACAAAATCGTACCTTCGGTGACATGATCCGCTTGCTCGGCATCCTCACGAGCTAACGCAAACACTCAAGCTGGGGCTCGAGGTCTCCCTGGGTCCTGTCGCTGATGCTACTACTACTGTTGCTGGGGCTACTGCCGCTCCACGCTAACCTCCCTGCTGCAGTCTGGGGAAATTCTTGATCTTATGCTCGCTGCTCCCACACTTCAAGCACTTCCCTGCCAACTTCCAACATTCTGTACCACCATGTGCCCTCCCGCAATGAGGACACTCCTTCTGCCACTAGGGGAATGCTGAGAAGGTACCTGACTGCTTCCCGATGCCACGGGATGCTGCGGTGACTAGAAAGCTGCCTTCTTCCTATCCTGCCTCTGGAAAGGAGCCGCGGGCCTCTTCTGGGAAGCCTTCTTCTCCTCCAGGTACTGCTCCATCTCTCCCTCCTACCGACATGCCGCGCTGAGTGCCCGCTCGAGGGTACGATGGTCGAAAGCCACCAACTTCGTCCTCAGCGATGGCCTCAGACCCATCAAAAATTCTTCACCTTCTACGCTCATCAGCTACAATATGAGGGGCATACTTCGATAGCTCAGCAAACCTGGCCTCGTACTCTAGTACGGTCATGGAGCCCTGAGTCAACGAAAGGACCTCCTGCACCATCTAGTCCTAGATGTGCTCCGGAACAAACTTGGCTCGGAAGAGCCTCACGAACTCATCCTAACCAACCTCCACAGCACCATCCTCGAACCGAGTACGTAACAACGAGGACCACCACACATCGGCTTGCTCCTGCCAAAACCACCCACAAGGACTAACCAACATAATCTATAATTAATGAAATAACTACCGGATTAATTTACACATACCTGCAGCATATAGGTGGCTAAAGTGACCTTGTCATCCTCAGCGCACCTAATAGCCCAGAAGATCTATTCAATCTCCCTCATCCAGCTCTCAGCAAGTAACGGGTCGCTCTCCCCCTTAAAAGAGGGTGGCGACATCCTCTTGAACCGTTCCATGATGGAGGGTCTACTAGAGTCCTGAGCCTGGGAAACTGGCACTTGAGCCTGCTACAATAAACAACAAAAGCAACACATATAGCATAGCAACATAATAATAGATCATCAAGTAAAATAGACTACTTTATCTATCATTCTAATCTGAGCCTGCTGAGCCTCCAGCTGAGCCTGGAGTGCAGCCTGGGTGTGGGCCTGCGTCTACATGGCCTGCACTAAACCCCGCATGAACACTCCATAGTCTACTGGTGGCGGTGGGGGAAGCACAGGACCCTGGGGTGCTGGGGCCTGTTGCTCACCCTGATCCTCACGCCGAGGCTCATTTCTCCTCTGCTCACCCTCACGAGTAAGGACACCACGCCTACCACGTGAAGCCATACCCTGCAAAATGATTTAATCACAATTTAGAACTAGACTATCTAATTTCTAACTATTTACTTATCTATGTGGACAATCTACACAGACTTAGCATACAATGAAGATGATGGTATGTGCATATTTATGTACATTTCAGCCTGGGGGCTCTGATACCAATCTCTGTAATGACCCTCCTTAAACCGGTATGGTTATACCAACCCACATCGATATAATGAACGCTGCTACAGTGGGACATTTACCCAACAGTTATACGATAGGCTGAAATATACATAAATACATTCACATAACAACGGGAAAAGAGATAGCCAAGTGTAACTTCTTATTCCATCATCCACATTCTATTCACAGTCCATATATATAGAAGAAAAGAAATCTAAACTTTTCATAACTGAGAAATGAAATAAATACATTGTCCACAACTTTCCACTAAGTAAGTACACATATCCCAAAGGTAGAGAAAGTCTACTCTTATTACATACTTATGAATAATAAAAGTACAACGCCAAGTCCAAAACAAAGTCTCCTACTCCCACTCCGAGTCACTCCTAACGATCTCCTTGGAAGAAATAGAAATCTCTGCACCTGTACGCCGAAGCAAGAGTGAGTTCAAAAGAACTCAACAAGTAACACCGAACACACTAAACTTACTTGCATCACATAACTTTCACATTTTCATACTACGTAATAACATATAAACATGGATTTAACAATTAATTCGAGTAAAAATCCTATACATGATTTCTACACATGTTACACATGGAAATTTATCTTATATAAAATTTTCAATAACTTAAAGCCTATCACATGTCTTCTACACACTTTTCAATATATTAACTAAACTCATTTAACCACATTCACACAGACTTACAAGCTAAACATTAGTCATTTTAAACATGGAGTTTATACACATAAATAAGAGACAATTCTAGCATGGATTCTATAATCATTTTCACATAGATAACACATTTATACTCATGAAAAGTTTGTTGTTTTACTATGTACATATTATAATCATTTAAGAAGTTATCAATTTACGTGTTGTCACAAGAATTCATATTAACACATGATCCCTTACACAATTTCGCAATTTACACATTCACTTTCACTTAAACACAAGTTTACATTTATTAAATGCCGTGACACATAGCCCAAACCACCTTTTAGAAGGACACACACTAATCACATCACATATCTATCACCTAGGCATTATAATGATAAATCTAAGTTACTGCGCAGAACCGGGAGAAGTACTCTCCACCCTAACTAGCGATACTTGTTCGCCTCCAAGATTTAATCCCAATACCCGTGGGACATCAAACACTATGAAGCTTCCTATGGGGACTTTACCACAGTACGGTTCCACAGCCCTCTAAGGTAGCAGTGTCACCCATTGGCACATTTACACAATTTTCTTAATTTCCAACACACACTTAAGGCACAATTTTTAATAAATCCATTTCATGCTCACACATTTACACATTTTAGTATTACCTAGCATGGTACTACTGTTCTCAGAATTTACACATTTAAATAAGTCTAATCATGTATAATTTTGCAGATTTTAATACCAACACATTAACAAACTTTATTTTATCAATATCACACATGAAATTAAAATGTATATCTACTGTCATCAGTTCAATACAAAAATTTAACCAAAAACCTATTACAAGTTAATCATCATGCATACACATTTCGCATTTTTTTGAATTACACACTAACTATAAAAAACCTAATGGTGGAATCACATAAGACTAAAATAACCAAACTAACATGGATTTTCAATGTTCGGATTCACAATACATTATATTCATGTATACTGACAGTTCTAATCATGTGCCAAATTCTAGAGATTTAACTATTTCCATACCATTTAATATAATTTCTTCACTAATTAAGCATACTCACTACTTTTCAGTTCAGAAAATCTAAAAATTTACACAGTCATCAGAAAATTCCCAAATTTTAACAACATACCTTGACATCGATTTAAGCACCACAAAAAATTTCTATCACTTAAATTCCACAAGGACAACATGAACAATAATTTACAATATTAGAACCTGTTTAACATGAATTTCAAAAATTTTAATAAATAATACACGTGACTAAATTTCACAGAAATTACACACATACTCCATGACACATGTTACATATCATATAAAATTTACCATATATCCTCATGCACAGAAATCCAAAAAAACATAGCTTATAAAGGCAGACAGTCCCTTGTTCTTGCCTGAAGAACTCAACGACAAGGGTATGGACGTTTACTCATGTTAACGACAATATATGGTGCCGCCAACTTAGGATCATAACGGCAAGGGATCTCGCCATTAAGTTCATGTCTGTGCAAAACACAGACTGAACATAAAACTTGGTGAAATTGGGGAATCCAGGACTCGAAATAAAATCCGAAAAATTCTTAGGACTTACTAGACACATGTAGGAATGATGTGGATGGGGTACTTGCCTCTTGGAAAATCCACAAACAATGATTTAAGCCGGGGAAGCCCTCCTCGTCCTGAGCCAAAGAGCCTTCAAAACTCCCTCGATCCGAGTTTTGTGTTGATGCAGAGCGCAAATAGGTGTCGTAGAAGTCTTCTACAATGTTTAGACTCTCCTCCAGTCATTGTAGAACGTCGGATGAAGCCTCCAGTCGCCGGATTTCAGAGCTCAAAGATTGGAGTTTCGCACAAAGAACTAGGGTTTTGACTCAAGAGTCAAAAGGGTTAGATCTGGTCGGGGATGGGGTGTTTTATAGGGCTAGGGTCGGAGACGAACTTGGGTAAGGCTGGGTTACCATTGGAGAACGGTTACCATAACAAGGGGCGAAAAGCTCGGGGCGTTTCTGAATCTGCAACCTCAACATCTAGGAGGTTAACGTCAACATCATGGGCCGCCTATTCTGAGTTGGCGTCAATCGATGTTGTCACTGACTCCCTATAGACGTCAACTCATGTTGACGCCAACAGGTCGTCTGCACAGAACTTAAAACTGCTCAAACAGGCACGCTTATACACATTCTCACACCATACATAGTCAATATACATCTTACATATAATGTATACCTTAAATGCAATACTACTCATACCATACAAATAGAATTTGCATATATATAATAGGTATATATTCATATATTTACAACAATACATCAATTAGTTATATATATATGTACATACATATATCCGTACACACTAGCATCCATTTTCACACAATTAAACACGTACAAAGGAGAGGAAATTCTAGGGCCTTATAGGATCTGACTTTGCTTATTGGAAAAATAGGATGTAAGTAGCACAGAATTATGAGCTCTGGAAGATTGTCGACAAGAGACCTGATGAACTGCCTGAGGATGAAAGTATATGGACCAAGGACCAGATCAACAAGTTCACACTCAGCTGGAGTGCCATGAACATGATGCAATGTATCATCCATCCCAGGAGTATTCCAGAGTATCCTCATGTAAGTCTGCTAAGGAGATGTTGGATAAGCTCCAGCTCATCTATGAGGGAACTTCTGAGGTAAGAGAGACCAAGACAAGTATCTTAGTCTCAGAATATGAAAAGTGATGAGACTATTTCTGAGATGTTTGCTAGATTCATGCTTTTGGTTAATGGTCTTAGAGGTCTGGGAAAAGACTATTCTAATAGTGATATTGTTAGGAAAGTTCTTAGATCACTTCCATCAGCTTGGCACACAAAAGCAACTATAATTGAGGATTCAAAAAATTTGTCAACCATGCAACTAGATGAACTAATAGGTTCACTCATGACATATGAGATAAATCTGGAAAGAAATGATCTATGTCTACATCTAAGAAACCTATTGCTTTAAAAGCTTCATCTAGTTCAAAAATTATTGCTAATCAATCTGATAAATATGATGAGTCTTCTGATGAAGAGAATGATGAAGAACTGGCCTTACTGACAAGGCAATTCAGAAAATTTCTGAGAAAGAAAGGGAAGGTAAGTTTAAACCTTTTGTCAAAAAGATGTTTCAAAGAAAAATGATTTCAATAAAAAATCAAAACCAATAAAAAGACTGACATTATTTGCTATGAATGCAGGAAGCCAGGACACACGAGAGGAGAGTGTCTTGATCTGAAAAAGAAAATGAAAAATTAAATGTTCAAAAAGACAAGGGCAATGCTAGGCACATAGAGTGACGAGGATGAAGAAGATCAGGAAGAAAATGAATCAGAAGATGAGAAGTGACTTGTCTCATGGCAAGACATGAAGAAAATAATGAGATAAGTTCTTCATTTGAAAATTTCTCAATTGATGACTGGGAGGAAGCTTATGTTGTTTTATTTGAAAAATTGTGTGAACTAAAGTCTGAAAATAAAACATTGAGAGGAAAAATTAACAGCATAGTGCAAAGTCCACAAGAATCTGAGCAAACAAAATTGCTGACAAATGAAATTAATAACCTGAAAAAGGAAAAAGAATGTGTGAATGAACAACTTGATGTAATCAAGGAGAGATGTTAGTTAATCGAAAAAGAAAAACAAATATTAATGAATGAAAATAAAAAACTCATAAATGAAAAAGAAGTGATGCAAGAGGAACTGAAAACTGTCCAAAAGAACTGGATGACAAGAAAGAGACATTGTCAAGACTTGTCAAAGGCAAACAAAACCTAGATGCTATTTTAGGAGTTCGGATGAACCCTACCAGGCATGGTCTAGGTTATCAGTATGAAAGTAATAAGAAAATTAGACAAACATTGATAACCTCATTGTTCAAGGATGCACTTCCTATGGTAATCTCAAAAGAACTTCAAGGAAAAATCAGAAGCAAACTCAAAAACAAAAATTCAAAATCAGGTCAAAAATTTCAAAATGCAATTTAAACATGAAAAGGCTCAAGGTAAAGATCAACAGAATTTAAAATCCAGTTTCAGACCGACTTCAAATCCAAACAACAACAAAAAGTCTTTAGTTGATTCCAAATCATACATCAATAAGAATAAGGGTTTCACACCACAAAGAATCATGATGTGCACTATATGCAAGAAATCTGGTCACACTGATGAAAAATGCAGATCAATAATGAATTCAAGGAAAATAAGGCAAATCTGGATTCCAAAACATCTTGTTGCTGAGCTGAAACAATTGATAGGACCCAAAGAAATTTGGGTACAAAATTCTCTTTCTAAATTTGATTTGCAGGAATGTCTTACAGCCCATAAGAAAGATAAATAGTACCTTGACAGTGGTTGTTCAAGACATATGACTGGAGACAAGGAAAAATTTTCAACATTAATTGAAAAAGATGGTGGACAAGTAATTTTTGGATGTAAGAACAAAGGGAAAATCATTGGAACATGAAGAATTGGTAAGAATCCTTCAAGCTCAATTGAGAATGTTTTAATTTTTGAAGGTCTTGATCATAATCTCTTGAGCATAAGTCAACTGTGTGACAAAGGCCTTAAGGTAATTTTCAATTCTGAATCATGTGAAATTGTTGAAAAAGATTCTGGAAAAATAACATTTCTTGGCCAAAGAATTAATAATGTTTACTTGGTTGATTTGAATGATCATCAACATGAAAATCTTTGTCTTGTTGCAAACCAGCATGATCTATTCCAACTGTAGCATAGAAGGTTAGGTCATGCTAGTGAAAATGTTCTAAATAAGTTGCTAAGATATTCTCTTGTAAATGGTTTACCAAAAATGAAGAAAAAGAAAAATACAATTGTATGTGCTTCATGTGCCCACGGTAAACAAACCAGGAAATCATTCAAATCTGTTGCACCCTTAATCACTTCTAAACCCTTTGAATTGTTGCATATGGACTTATTCGTTCAGTCTTAGTGGACATAGATTTGATTTGTGATTGTGGATGACTTTTCTAGATTCACATGGGTGTATTTTCTATCTCACAAGAGTGATACTTTAAAAAACATCAAAGAAATTGTTGATAAAATTGAAAATGCAAAAATAAATAAAATTCACTCCAATCTTATTGATCATGGAGGAGAATTCGACAATAATTTATTTTTTTATTTTTGCAGGAATAAAGGAATTGATCACAACTTTGCTTCTCCAAGGACTCCTGAACAAAACGGAATTGTTGAAAGAAAAAATAAGACTTTAGTGGAGATGGCAAGAACATTGTTGATTGAAAGTCAGCTTCCAAGAAAATTTTGGGCAGAAGCTGTCAACACTTCATGTTATGTCCTCAGCAGAGTAATGGTAAGACCTGTCCTTAAGAAAACTTCCTATGAGCTTCTAAAAGGTAAGAAACCTCACATTGCATATTTTAGAGTCTTTGGATGTAAAGTTTTCATTCAACAAACATGATCTTGATAATTTGAAAAGAACAGTGGTGTAGGCATCTTTCTAGGATATTCTAAAAATTCAAGGCCATATAGAGTGTTTAACAATGAATTAAATAGTGTGGAGGAAACTCCTCATGTCATATTTGATGAGAATATTGAAAAATTACTGACTTTGATTTGTGCGGGAATCAAGAAGAAGATGTTGACATTCTTATAAAAGCAAAAGTCAATCTGTTGAGAATGAAGAGGTTGCTGAACCTGAAGCTGAATCGACACCACAGGACATTGAGTCGACATTAGAGCAGGTAAGTGCAGCAACAAGAGGTAATTTCAAATACTTTAAAGACCATCAAGTTGAGAATGTTGATGGAAATGTTCATGATAGAGTCCATACAAGATCTCATTTAAGAAATGTCATTGAACAAGATCATATGACTTTTATATCTCAAATATAACCCAAAAACATTGAAGAAGCTCTAAAAGATAATTCTTGAATAGAAGCAATGCATGATGAATTGAATCAATTCAAAAGAAATAATGTTTGGAGTCTAGTTCCTAAAAATCTTGAAAAATCAATAATTGGAACTAGATGGGTGTTTAGGAATAAATTGAATGAAGAAGCAAAAGTTGTCAGAAATTAAGCAAGACTGTTTGCTAAAGGATATAATCAAGAACTTAGAGTTGATTTTGAGGAATGCTTTGCACCAGTAGCTAGATTAGAAGTAGTGAGAATTCTATTAGCATATGCATGTTCCAAAAACTTCAAATTGTTTCAAATGGATGTGAAAACTGCCTTTTTAAATGGTTACATAAAAGAAGAGTTGTTTGTTGCTCAACCTCCTGGATTTGAAGATCTTGATAAACCTAACCATGTGTATAAACTGCATAAAGCTCTTTATGGTTTGAAACTGGCTCCAAGAGCATAGTATGACAGATTGAGCAGTTTTCTGGTAGGTAAGAATTATTCCAGAGGTAAGGTGGATCAACTCTTTTCACAAAATCAGTCCACAATCATATCATTGCAGTTCTGGTGTATGTGGATGATATTATTTTTGGATCCACTAATCCTTCACTGTGTGAAGAATTTTAAAATCACATGCACACGGAATTTGAAATGAGTCTTATGGGAGAATTACAATTCTTTCTTGGTTTACATGTCAAACAACTTGAGGATGTGTTCTTTATAAATCAAGCCAACTATGTTAAAGAATTGCTCAAAAGATTTCACTTTGAACAAGCAAAACCAGCATCAACTCCCATGAGTACAAGCATCAAATTGACAAAGATGAAAAAGGTAAATTGTTGATGCAAAGCAATACAGAGGTATGATTGGATCTCTTTTATATCTTACTGCAAGTAGGCCAGATATTCAATTTAGTGTATGTCTTTGTGCTAGATTTCAGTCTAGTCCGAAGGAAAGTCACTTGCTTGCAGTTAAGAGGATTTTTAGATATCTCTGTGGAACTTGTGATTTGGGTTTATGGTATCTAGTTGGATGTC
>JACBKR010003419.1:0-29396 GCA_014218235.1 Colocasia esculenta
ATGCTCACACTCCGGACTGAGTCCTATACCATAAGTTCTGCTTCTTTCCACCAAGGAGTAGTGACTCCTTCTGAGAGTAATGAGCCCAATCTTCTCCTTGGTGCTCATAGCACATCTCCATAGATCCACAGAGAGTTTCTTAAAATCATGGTAAGCAAGGATCCATAAGGGAGAGATTCTTGTAAGTCTTTTGCTGCTATCATTATCTCCAAGATAACTGCTGGGAGGTTGACTCTATGCCTCTGAATGGCCCAAAGAGAAGGTTCCCATCTCTAGCTGTGATTGAGGAATGGGTTCCTGCTCTAGGGTAATGATATTGGAGATGATGGAGTGGATTAGCCTCTTCTCTGCTGATAGTTCATTTACTTGCAAACCTCTTGTAAGGCCCTTGATTTTTCATCTTACTTGCTTAGTATATAGATATATATATGTGTATAAGTGTATACTATTGATGTATAGATTATTGTGCATAAGTATTTATTTATACGAATTGTATGAATTAGTATTATTGTAATGTACATATTGTATACATATATATATATATATTTATGTGTGTAGTGTTATAAATTCGGCATATTTTAAGTGAATTTTGTCGGCCAGTCGGCGTCAACATCGGCTGACGTTGACTAGGAGTAGGCGGCAATATCGATGGACGCCCACTTTGGATAGGCGACCATAGATATGGATGCCAATATCTCAGGCCAGTTACGTTTCCAGATCCGGAAACGCCTCTGGAAATTCAGCCTTTTGTTTTAGAAACCCTTCCCAACGGCTCTGAGACTTACCCCTTTAACATATCCGACCCCCAACCCTTTATAATACCCAGTTTTCGGCCAGATCCAGCCCTTTTGACTCTTGGGTCAAAACCTAGCTCTTCTATGCAAAAACCCTAACTTGAACCTAGAGATCTGACTTCGGGAGGCTTCATCTGGCTCTGCATCGACTGGTGTCAACTCTGAACGTCCGGGAATGACTCCCCACGCTGGTGTGCAGTGAAGATCAACAAAGAACCCGAAGAAGGAGGGAGTTGAAGACTCTTTGGCACAGGCCGAGGAGGGCTTCTCCGGCTTGAATCGTCGTTGTGGATTTTACAAGAGGCAAGTAACCCATTCACATCAACCCTACATGTGTCTAGTATGTCCCAGGAATTTCTCGGATTTTTCTCGTGTCCTGGAACCCCCCTTTTCAAGTGATTTGTTGGCTTTCAGTCTGTTTTTGTGCAGACATGATATTAACGGCAAGATCCCTTGCCGCTAATATCATGTGTTGGCGGCATCATATACTGCCGTTAACCTATAGACGGCTACCCATGGCGTCAAGTTCTTCAGACTGCAACAGTCTGCAAGTCTGTCCTTCTATAAGCTAATTTTCGAGTTTTTCCGCATGAGGATATACAGTAAAACTTCATATAATATGTAAATATACATGCTGGGTGTACTGTGAGTTATTGTGCATTTTTGGAAATTTTCCCTGATTATTAAAATTCCTTGAATGTGCTACCTACAGAATTTTAATCTTGAAAAATATCGTTTATGAAACATGTATAGAATTTGACTGCCATGAAATTTCTGTACACTGGTTATGAGATCTGATGCATGATATAAAAATTGAGTAATTTACAACATCTGTATAGTTTATTAAATTTTCTGAACCAAAAAATAGTTAATATGTCTACTCAATGTAGAAAAGTTCAGAATTCATGTGAAACTAGTTAATTTCCTATAAATGGGATAATTTTTACTGTCAGTATTCATGTATGTAATAAATTGTGAATCGAATAATGAAAATTTATGTCAGTTTGGCTATTTTTACATGTGATAACATCACTGTTAGAATTTTCAGAAAATATGTGTAATTCAGAAAAATGTAAATTTTGTATGCATGATGGTTAACTGTGATGAATTTCTGGTTAAATTTCTGTACTTAACTGATGACAATAGCTATATAAAGTTGTTTTATGTTAGATATTAATAATTAACATGCTAATATGATTAGTGTTTAATTCTGTAAAATTTCAGCATGATTAGAATTGTTGTAAAAACTTGCTTAATACTGAAAACAGTAGTACCATGTTAGGTAATACTGAAGAATGTAAATGTGCGAACATGAGATGAATGATAAATATTTTGTATTTAGAAGTGTGTTGAAATTGAGAAAATGTATTATGTGCCAATGGGTGACACTGCTACCTTAGAGGGCTGTGGAACTGTACTGTGGTAAAGTCCCCACGGGAAAGTTCAAGTGTGTGATGTCCCATGGGCATTGGGATTAAATCCTGGAGGCGAACAAGTATCGCTGGTTAGGGTGGAGAGTGCTTCTCCCGGTTCTGCGCAGTAACTAAGATTAATCACTGGAATGCCTAGGTGATTGATATGTGATGTGATTAGTGTGTGTCCTTCTAAAGTGGTTTGGGCTATGTGTCACGGCATTAACGATAGTGAAAATGTGTTTAAGTGAAAGAAATGTGTAATTTGTGAACCTGTGTAAGTGAATATGTGTTCATGAAACTCTTATGAAAACATGCAAAAATGATAAGTTTCTTGTGAATGTGACATGATAGTAGTAAAACAACGAGCTTTCTACTAATATAAATGTGTTAACTATGTGAAAAATTATCTTAGGATTCATGTTAAATTAGTTGTTATGAAATGTGTAAATTTATGTGTAAAATGATCAACATGTGGCATATGAATGAAATCAGTTTAGCATATTGAAAAGTGTAGAAAGCATGTGATAGGATTAGGTTATTGTGTATAAAACTAAATCCCATGTGTAAAAATGTGTAGAAATCATGCTTAGGCTTCTATTTGAAAAACTGTCACTTCCATGCATTATGTGTTAATGGCTTAACAAAGGATATGGAGATTACTTGATACATGTATGTTTAGTGTGCTTGGTGTTACTTGTTGAGTTCTTTTGAACTCATTCTTGCTTCGCGTACAGGTGCAGACGTTTCTACTTCTTCCGAGGAGATCGTTAGGAGCGATTCAGAGCGAGAGTAGAAGAGATTCTTGTGGATTTAGCATTGTACTTTTCTTTACTCCATAGTATGTAATAAAGACTCTGCGTAGTCTCATGTGGACAATGTATTTATTTTATTTCAATTATGAAAAGTTAGTTCTCTTTCCTACTATACGGACTGTGAATAGAATGTGGATGATGGAATAAGACTTCTTTTCAGTTATTTAAATTCCGCTGTCATGAGATATATTATATTTGTGTATGTTTCAGCCTATTGTACTAGTGTTGGGTCAATGTCCCACTGTGGCGATGCTTTCTATATCGACATGGGTTGGTGGAACCGTACTGATATAAAGAGGGTTGTTACAGAGATTGGTATCAGAGCGTCAGGCTGAAATTGTACATAAATATGCATATACCATCATCTTCATTGTATACTAAGTCTATTGTCCACATACATAAGTAATTAGTTAGAAAATTAGATTTTAGTTCTAAATGGTGATTAATCTATTTTACAGGATATGGCTTCACGTGGTAGGTGTGTTCCTGCTCGTGATGGCGAGCAGAGGAGAGATGCCCTTGGCGTGAGGATCAGGGTGAGCAGCAGGCCCCTGCACCCCAGGGTCCTGTACTTCCTCCACCGCCACCAGTAGACTATGGAGTGTTCATGCAGGGTTTGGTGCAGGCAATGCAAACATAGGCCCACACTCAGGCTGCACTCCAGGCTCAGTTGGAGGCTCAGGTTAGAATAATAAGATAAAGTAGTCTGTATTATTAAATGCATGATTGTTATGTTATATGTGTTAATTATGTTGCTTGTTGTAGCAGGCTCAGGTACCAGTTCCCCAGGCTGACCATGGTGGACCCTCCATCATGGAAAGGTTTAAGAGAATGTCGCCACCCTCTTTTAAGGGGGAGAGCGATCCATTATTAGCTGAGAACTGGATGAGGGAGATTGAGAAGATCTTCCGGCCATTAGGTGCGCTGAGGACGACAAGGTCACTTTAGCCACCTATATGCTACAGGTATGTGTAATCTAATCTAGTGGTTATTACTTTAAGTACAAATTATGTTGGTTAGTTCTCATGGATGGTTTTGGCAGGAGCGAGCCGATGTATGGTGGTCCTCGTTGTTACGTACTCGATTCGAGGATGGTGCCGTGGAAGTTGGATGGGATGATTGTGAGGCTTTTCGGAGCCAAGTTTGTTCCGGAGCACATCCAGGACAAGATGGAGCAGGAGTTCGTCTTGTAACTCAGGGCTCCATGACCGTGCTGGAGTACGAGGCCAGGTTTGCCGAGCTATCAAAGTACGCCCCTCATATTGTAGCTGACGAGCGCAGGAAGGCGAAGAAATTCGTGATGGGTCTGAAACCATCGCTGAGGACGAGGTTGGTGGCTTTCGACCATCGTACTCTCGAGCAGGCGCTCAGCGCGGCGTGTCGGCAGGAGGGGGAGATGGAGCATATCTGGAGGAGAAGAAGGCTTCTCAAAAGAGGCCAGCAGCTCCTTTCCAGAGACAGGAGAGGAAGAAGGCGACTTTCCAGTCACCGCAGCGTCCTGTGGCATCAGGTAGTGGTCAGGTATCTTCTCAACGTTCCCCTAGTGGTAAGAAGGAGTGTCCTCATTGCGGGAGGGCACATGGCGGTACGGAGTGTTGGCTGGTAGCAGGGAAGTGCTTGAAGTGTGGGAGCAGTGACCATAAGATCAAGGACTGTCCGAGGCTTCAGCAGGGAGCCCAGCGTGGACTAGCCCCAGTAGCAGCAGCAGCAGTAGCACACCAGCGACAGGACGACCAGGGAGACCTCGAGCCCCAGCTCAAGTGTTTGCTTTAGCTCGTGAGGACGCCGAGCAGGCAGATCATGTCACCGAAGGTACAGTTTTGTTCTTAGGTGTGCATGCTCGGGTTTTGTTCGATACGGGTGCTACTCACTCGTTCATTTCCGAGCGTTTTGCTAGGCAGTTAGCTTTAGAGTCAGGATTAGAGTCTGAGGATTTAGAAGTCCCTTTGTCTGTGCATACACCTGTGGGTACGGTATCGACTAGGAAGTGTATTCCGTCTTTACCGGTATGCATTGAGGATAGAGTCCTAGAAGGCTGTTTCTTCTTGCTCAAGATGAAGGACTATGATGCTATTCTTGGTCTGGATTGGCTAGAGGAGCACTATGCCTTGGTAGATTGTCGTGGGAAGAAGATTGTTTTCCGCATTCCTGGTGAGGATGAATTTTCTCATCCTTTGCCGAGGAACTTAGCAGGAAAGTTTGTCATCTCGGCCATGAGGGCAATGAGAATGGTGAACAAGGTTGTGACGCTTTTCTTGCCAGTGTGGTTTTAATACCCAAGGCTGATGAGTCACTTACTCTTGCCGAGATAGATGTAGTGCAGGATTTCCCAGATGTCTTTCCTGATGATTTATCTGGATTGCCACCGGCTAGAGAGATAGAGTTCACTCTAGAGTTGCTTCCAGGCATCTCTCCTATCTCGAAGGCACCTTATCGGATGGCACCTGCGGAATTAGCTGAGTTAAGGAAGCAGTTGCAGGATTTGTTAGATAAGGGATTTATTCGCCCTAGCGTTTCCCTTGGGGCGCGCCTGTCTTATTCGTGAAGAAGAAGGATGGGTCACTTCGGTTATGCATTGATTATAGAAAGCTAAACCAGGTGACGGTGAAGAACAGGTATCCCTTACCTCGGATTGATGATTTGTTTGACCAGCTACAGAATGCATCAGTCTTTTCTAAGATTGATTTGCGTTCTGGCTATCATCAGTTGAGGATTAGGAGTGAGGATGTGTCCAAGACGGCATTTAGAACCCGTTATGGACATTATGAGTTTTTGGTTCTTCCATTTGGTCTAACCAACGCCCCTGCAGCGTTCATGGATCTCATGAACAGGGTGTTTAGACCCTATCTAGATAGTTTTGTTGTAGTCTTCATTGATGACGTGCTGTCTACTACTCCCAGATGAGGCCACACATCGTCAGCATTTGAGGATAGCGTTAGAGGTTCTCCGTGAGCACAAGCTGTATGCAAAATTCAGCAAGTGCGATTTTTGGATGCGCGAGGTTCATTTCCTTGGGCATGTTATCTCCGGTGCTGGTGTAGCAGTGGATCCAACGAAAGTCCAAACTGTTATGGATTGGGAGAGTCCCAAGACTCCTTCGGAGATTCGGAGTTTTCTTGGTTTGGCGGGTTATTATCGGCGTTTTATTGAGGGATTTTCATCCATCGCCGCTCCATTGACTCAGCTGACCAGGAAGGGAGTGAAGTTTGTCTGGTCCGAGGAGTGTGAGAGTAGTTTCCAATTATTGAAGACTAAACTCACATCGGCTTCCTGTGTTAGTTCTACCGAGCGGTGTAGAGGGTTTTGCTATCTACACGGATGCATCTCGGATTGGCCTTGGCTGTGTGTTGATCAGCAAGGAAGGGTAGTACCATATGCTTCAAGGCAATTGAAGGAGCATGAGCGAACTATCCGACTCATGATCTTGAGCTTGCGGCAGTGGTTCATGCACTGAAAATCTGGAGGCACTATCTTTATGGTGTCAGATTTGAGGTGTTCACTGATCACAAGAGCCTAAAGTATCTTTTCTCCCAAAAGGAATTAAACCTTAGATAGAGAAGATGGATTGAGTTCCTGAAGGACTATGACTTCGACCTCCAGTATCATCCTGGAAAGGCGAATGTTGTAGCAGATGCCCTTAGTAGAAAGAGGTCGTCTCTCCAGCAGGACTGGAAGATTTTGGAGGATGCAGCGTGTACGATGACCGAGTTGGAGCCATCATTGTGCCGAGCTTTTGTGGCTCAGCTGTCCATTAGGTCATCGGTGTTGGATGAGGTGATCGAGCATCAGAAAGCCGACCCTAGACTCCAAGAGTTAGTGGGCAAAGCGGGTATTGCTCGTGATGAGGATGGTGTGATTAGATTCCATCATCGTGTCTGTGTTCCAGACATTGTAGATATTCGTGAGCATGTTTTAGCAGAAGCTCATAGATCTAGGTTCTCTATTCATCCAGGTAACACTAAGATGTACCAGGATTTAAAGAGATCGTTTTGGTGGTCTGGCATGAAGAAGGATGTAGCTGAGTTTGTGTCTAGATGTCTAGTATGCCAGCAAGTGAAGGCCGAGCGGCAGCGACCATCTGGTCTTATGCAGAAGATGGAGATCCCAGTTTGGAAGTGGGAAGCTGTCACTATGGATTTCGTTACGGGTTTGCCTCGATCTAGACGAGGTAATGACTCGATTTGGGTAGTGGTAGATCGATTCTCGAAGACTGCGCATTTCTTGCCTATGAAGAAGAAGCAGTCAGTAGAGAGTTTAGCTAGACTGTATGTTAGTAGTATTATTAGATTGCATGGAGTACCGAAGTCTATTATTTCGGATCGAGATCCGAGATTTACTTCGAGGCTATGGAAGGGTCTTCAGGATGCGTTAGGTTAGGAGCTAAAGCTCAGTTTGGCATTTCATCCCCAGACAGATGGACAGTCCGAGAGGACTATCCAGACGCTTGAGGATATGTTGAGGGCTTGTGTGCTGGATTGGAAGGATGATTGGGAGCGCCATTTACCTCTAGTGGTGTTCGCATATAACACAGTTTTCATGCGAGCATTGGCATGGCTCCATTTGAGGCTTAATATGGTAGGCCTTGCAGATCTCCTCTGTGTTGGGAGGAGACCGGCGATAGGCAGTTGATCGGTCCAGAGTTAGTTCAGGAGACTTCGGATAAGGTCCAGCTTATTAGGAAGAGACTTGTTGCGGCACAGGATAGGCAGAAGAGTTATGCCGACAACAGGAGGAAGGATCTAGAATTCGAGGTAGGTGAGCATGTCTTTTTGAAGATTTCGCCTACGCGTGGTGTAGTTAGATTTGGCAGGCATAGTAAGTTGAGCCCTAGATTCATTGGCCCGTATGAGATTCTCCGACGATTGGGCAACGTGGCTTATGAGCTAGCTTTACCTCCAGCATTGGCTAGCGTTCATCCTGTTTTTCACGTATCTATGCTCAGGAAGTATGTCAGAGATCCGTCTCATGTTATTAGCCATGAGCCTGTGGAGATCCAGCTAGATCTTTCTTATGTAGAGCAACCAGTAGCTATTCTTGATCGGAAGGTTCAACATCTCCGAAACAAGAGCATTGCGTCAGTAAAGATCTTATGGCGTAACTTCTCGCGAGAGGAGGCTACTTGGGAGCTTGAGGATGCAATGAGAAAGAATATCCTCAGTTGTTTGAGTAGTGTCAGTCTAACTTCGAGGACGAAGTTTCTTTAAGGGGGAGAGGGTGTAAGGCCCTTGATTTTTCATCTTACTTGCTTAAGTATATATATATATATATATATATGTATAAGTGTATACCATTGATGTATAGATTATTGTGCATAAGTATTTATTTATACGAATTGTATGAATTAGTATTATTGTAATGTACATATTGTATACATATATATATATATATATATATATATATATATATATTATTTATGTGTAGTGTTATAAATTCGGCATATTTAAAGTGAATTTTGTCGGCCAGTCGGCGTCAACATCGGCTGACGTTGACTAGGAGTAGGCGGCAATATCGATGGACGCCCACTTTGGATAGGCGACCATAGATATGGACGCCAATATCCCAGGCCAGTTACGTTTCCAGATCCGGAAACGCCTCCGAAAATTCAGCCTTTTGTTTTAGAACCCTTCCCAACGGCTCTGAGACTTACCCCTTTAACATATCCGACCCCCAACCCTTTATAATACCCAGTTTTCGGCCAGATCCAACCCTTTTGACTCTTGGGTCAAAACCTAGCTCTTCTATGCAAAAACCCTAACTTGAACCTGAGAGATCTGACTTCGGGAGGCTTCATCTGGTGATCTGCATCGACTGGTGTCAACTCTGAACGTCCGGGAACGACTCCCCACGCTGGTGTGCAGTGAAGATCAACAAAGAACCCGAAGAAGGAGGGATTTGAAGACTCTTTGGCACAGGCCGAGGAGGGCTTCTCCGGCTTGAATCGTTGTTTGTGGATTTTACAAGAGGCAAGTACCCATTCACATCAACCCTACATGTGTCTAGTATGTCCCAGGAATTTCTCGGATTTTTCTCGTGTCCTGGAACCCCCCTTTTCAAGTGATTTGTTGGCTTTCAGTCTGTTTTTGTGCAGACAGGATATTAACGGCAAGATCCCTTGCCGCTAATATCATGTGTTGGCGGCATCATATACTGCCGTTAACCTATAGACGCTACCCCATGTCGTTAAGTTCTTCAGACTGCAACAGTCTACAAGTCTGCCCTTCTATAAGCTAATTTTCGAGTTTTTCCATGAGGATATACAGTAAAACTTCATATAATATGTAAATATACATGCTGGGTGTACTGTGAGTTATTGTGCATTTTTGGAAATTTTCCCTGATTATTAAAATTCCTTGAATGTGCTACCTACAGAATTTTAATCTTGAAAAATATCGTTTATGAAAATGATAGAATTGACTGCCATGAAATTTCTGTACACTGGTTATGAGATCTGATGCATGATATAAAAATTTGAGTAATTTATAACATCTGTATAGTTTATTAAATTTTCTGAACCGAAAAATAGTTAATATGTCTACTCATTTAGAAAAGTTAAGAATTGATGTGAAACTAGTTAATTCCTATAAATTGGGATAAATTTTGTACTGTCAGTATTCATGTATGTAATAAATTGTGAATCCGAATAATGAAAATTTATGTCAGTTTGGCTATTTTTACATGTGATAACATCACTGTTAGAATTTTCAGAAAATATGTGTAATTCAAAAAATGTAAATTTTGATATGCATGATGGTTAAACTGTGATGAATTTCTGGTTAAATTTTTGTACTGAACTGATGACAATAGCTATATAAATTTGTTTTATGTTAGATATTAATAATTAATGCATGGTAATATGATTAGTGTTTAATTCTGCAAAATTTCAGCATGATTAGAATTGTTGTAAAAACTTGCTTAATACTGAAAATAGTAGTACCATGTTAGGTAATACTGAAGAATGTAAATGTGCGAACATGAGATGAATGCGTAAATATTTTGTATTTAGAAGTGTGTTGAAATTGAGAAAATGTATTAATGTGCCAATGGGTGACACTACTACCTTAGAGGGCTGTGGAACTGTACTGTGGTAAAGTCCCCACGGGAAAGTTCAAAGTGTGTGATGTCCCATGGGCATTGGGATTAAATCCTGGAGGCGAACAAGTATCGCTGGTTAGGGTGGAGAGTGCTTCTCCCGGTTCTGCGCAGTAACTAAGATTAATCACTGGAATGCCTAGGTGATTGATATGTGATGTGATTAGTGTGTGTCCTTCTAAAGTGGTTTGGGCTATGTGTCACGGCATTAACGATAAGTGAAAATGTGTTTAAGTGAAAAGAAATGTGTAATTGTGAACCTGTGTAAGTGAATATGTGTTCATGAAACTCTTATGAAAACATGCAAAAATGATAAGTTTCTTGTGAATGTGACATGATAGTAGTAAAACAACGAGCTTTCTACTAATATAAATGTGTTAACTATGTGAAAAATTATCTTAGGATTCATGTTAAATTAGTTGTTATGAAATGTGTAAATTAATGTGTAAAATGATCAACATGTGGCATATGAATGAAATCAGTTTAGCATATTGAAAAGTGTAGAAAGCATGTGATAGGATTAGTTATTGTGTATAAAACTAAATCCCATGTGTAAAAATGTGTAGAAATCATGCTTAGGCTTCTATTTGAAAAACTGTCACTTCCATGCATTATGTGTTAATGGCTTAACAAAAGGATATGGAGATTACTTGATACATGTATGTTTAGTGTGCTTGGTGTTACTTGTTGAGTTCTTTTGAACTCATTCTTGCTTCGGCGTACAGGTGCAGACGTTTCTACTTCTTCCAAGGAGATCGTTAGGAGCGACTCGGAGCGAGAGTAGAAGAGATTCTTGTGGATTTAGCATTGTACTTTTCTTTACTCCATAGTATGTAATAAAGACTCTGCGTAGTCTCATGTGGACAATGTATTTATTTTATTTCAATTATGAAAAGTTAGTTCTCTTTCCTACTATACAGACTGTGAATAGAATGTGGATGATGGAATAAGACTTCTTTTCAGTTATTTAAATTCCGCTGTCATGAGATATATTATATTTGTGTATGTTTCAGCCTATTGTACTAGTGTTGGGTAAATGTTCCACTGTGGCGATGCTTTCTATATCGACGTGGGTTGGTGGAACCGTACCGATATAAAGAGGGTCGTTACACCTCTTTTGCACAAAGTCCCCAACTCCTAATAATCCCCAACTTTTGCTTCTCTAAGGGGATAAACTCACTAAGGCAGTGGCCGGAGTTGGGACAATCCAAAAGCTCCACTAGATATTCTTCAGAGATAGTGATTTTGGTTCCTTTAACATAGCCCACTACAGTGTTACCAGTCGAAACTTTCAGGGAAGCATAAAATGACCTGACTGCACTGACCACAAACAGTTCAGAAATCTGACAAAGCTTGGTCCATCCCATTGTAGTGAGGGTCTCTTCTACCCAAGCTAGGTTTCCACTCAGGTGGGAGAACTCAACCGACTTTCCAGAACAGATGGGGATCTTGGCTAGTCTCTAGAGTTGGTCAGAAGTGAGTTGGATGGAAACTTGACCCCTAGGAGATGCCATCTAGACAATAGACGAAAGGGAGACTTAGAAAACCTTCAAAGGAGGAGAAGATATAGTCAAAATAAGGTAAAGAACCTACCTTCTTCTCAAGAGGATGAGTTTCGCAGAGGGCTTCTGGAGGTTCTTCGCCGGAGAGCAGGAAGGCGCGAAGAACGGATGAGGACAGAGGAGTCAAATAGAGATTTCAAATGGGTGCTTTCTAAAGGGGTGAAAGAGTTGTTTGTATAAGTTGGAGGAAAACCGTCCCTTCATCTCAGGCTGAACGGACGCGATGGAAGGATGTGATCGTTAAGTCATGAAGAGACGCACCTTAATTAGTTGTCAGTTACAAAATTTAAATATTAAGCGACGTTTCATGGAAACTTAAGTGAATCGATTGCCTTAACTCTACATGAGTCGAATGCCTTGACTCTTCATGAGTCGACTGCACAAGTCGAAGGACTGGGACTTAGAAAATTTTTTTTCAGGATACTTTTTCACACACAAGCATTTTTCAAGCATGATAATTTAGTCAAATTTAATCAGGATTGCACATACCTATTTCTCTTCTAATAGATGTAACTATCTTCAGGTAGGGGCTTAGTAAAAATATCTGCTAATTGATTTTCTGTGGAAACAAATTCAAGAGAGATATTTCCATACTTACATGGTCCCTGATGAAGTGATGTCTAACCTCAATGTGCTTTGTTCTTGAGTGCTGGATTGGATTCTTGGTCAAATTGATTGCACTTGTATTATCACAAAGCATTGAGATTTCTTGAAGCTGATGACCATAGTCTTCCAATTGATGCTTGATCCATAACAGTTGAGTACAACAACTTCCAGTTGCAATGTATTTAGCTTCTGTAGTGGATAAAGCTACTTAATTTTGTTTTCTGGAAGACCAAGATATTAAACATCCTGCAAGAAGTTGACAAGTGCCACTGGTGCTTTTTCTATCGAATTTGCATCCAGCATAGTCAGTATCACTATATCCAATTAACTTGAATTCTGAGCATCTGGGATACCATAGACCTAGATTACTTGAATTTATAAGATATCTAAAAATTCTTTTAACAGCATGAACATGAGATTCTCTAGGATCAGCTTGGAATCTTGCACATAAACAAACACTGAACATTATGTCTGGTCTACTTGCAGTAAGATAGAGCAGTGATCCTATCATTCCTCTATAGATCTTTTGATCTACCTTTTTACCAAGAAGATCACTATCTAGCTTAATGCCTGAGCTCATAGGTGTACCTAAAGGCTTACATTTGTCAAAGCCATATTTGATAAGCAAATCTGATATGTATTTGGTTGACAGATGTGAGTCCCTTCTTTGGTTTGCTTAATTTGCAAGCCAAGGAAGTAATTCAGTTCACCCATCATGCTCATTTCAAATTCACTTTGCATTAGATTTTCAAAGAATTTGCAGAGTGATTCATTAGTAGAACCAAGATAATATCATCAACATAGATTTGTACAATTAGGATTCCATTTGAAAATTTCTTTATGAATAAAGTACAATCTACTTTTCCTCTTGCAAAGTCATGTGATATAAGATAAGCACTTAGTCTTTCATACCAAGCTCTTGGAGCTTGCTTCAAGCCATATAGTGCTTTCTTTAAATGGAAAACATGATTAGGATTTTTAGTATCTTCAAATCTAGGTGGTTGCTCAACTTACACTTCTTCTTTTATAAACCATTCAGAAAAGCACTTTTAACATCCATCTGAAATAAGTTAATATAAGAGAGCAAGCATATGCTAATAAAATTCTGATTGCCTCTAATCTAGCAACTGGAGCATAGGTTTCATCAAAGTCTATGCCTTCCTCTTGGGAGTATCCTTGAGCAACAAGTCTAGCCTTGTTCCTGGTAATTACCCCTGATTCATCCATTTTGTTTCTAAAACCCATCTGGTTCCAATAACTGGATGGTCAGTAGGTCTAGGCACCAAACTTCACTGCGTTGGAACTGATTAAGTTCCTCTTGCATAGCAAGGATCCAAGATTCATCACCCAGTGCATCATTGATTGTCTTAGGCTCAATCTGTGAAACTAATGCAGAGAAATCACTTGGAATTGCATACCTCTTGTTCTTACCCTATCTTGAGGATAACCTATGATATTCTCTCTAGGATGATCCCTGTGGTACCTTAATTCTGTAAGTAGTCCTTCTTGTGTTTCTTCTTGTTGTTGGAGATCTTCTAGAGGGGGATCTTCTGATTCTTCATCTTTGTTTTGTTCTCCTTCAAGAGAAGTCTTTTCAAGATCCCTGCAAAGATCATCAACACAATTTTCTTCTTCTTCTATCCTTTTGATAGAAGGGTTAGTTTCATCAAATAAAACATGTACAGTTTGTTCTATATTTAGTGTTCTTCTATTAAACACTTTATATCCTCTAGGTTTTGAGATATACCATAACAGAAAACCTTCATCACTTTTAGCATCTAATTTTCCTAAGTTGTCTTTACCATTATTTAAGATAAAACACTTACAGCCAAAAGGTCGAAGATGACTGATGTTGGGTGTAAGGCCCTCGAATTTTGTTGCATTATTGTATTGCATGTAAATAATTCGTGTTGTGTAAATATCTACGTAAGTACTAGTTAGTATACTTATGTGTGTATGTGTATAATTTAGGTATAAATAATGCATGTATTGCTTGATGGTAGTGTGTGCACAATGCCATATAGATATTACATGTATATATTCATGATGTGCATGGGTTTCTGCAAGTTTTAGACTTTTGGCCGAAGGCCAGATTGGCGTCAATATCATGACGTCGATGTGGTGTCAGCGTCAACCCTATGGACGCCAACACTAACCCTAGCGTCCAGCGATGTGGACGCCAACTTCTCTGACCTGCATGCATTGCAGAGCCCAGAATTCCGGGAACAAGCCACCCCAACCATTGGGGAGCTGTTCCCAACGGTCTGAAGGGGGTTCACATCAACATTTCGGGACAGGAGAAGCCTCTCACATATATCTGAACCCGAAATGCTTTCCCAACCCTCCTCTTTGCCTTTTTGCAAGAGAGGAAGAAGAGGAAAACCCTAGAGGTCTGTGAGGAAAACCCCATCTTTGCAAACCTAAATCTGAAGATCTAAAGCTTGTTTCGGGGTTCTGCTGCATCAAGGAGCTTGCTGGATCATCGAGGAAGGCTTCCCCGACCTCGACTTGCTGTGGAGACTGCTCAAGAACTCGGAGGGAAGCTGTCTTGGGGACTGGTTAGGAACTTCTTGGGACTGCCCAAGGAGGGCTTCACCAACACCATTGATCCCTTAGGAGTGTTTCTAAAAGGCAAGTACCCTACCCATAGTGTTCATGTATGTGTCTAGGATGGTTTTACCATTTTTATACATTTTCCCTCGTGTCCTAGACCCCCAAATTCACCCCATCTTTGAGCTCGGATCTGTGTTCTGCACAGACCTGACATTAACGACAATGTCCCTTGCCGCTAAGATCATGCTTAGCGTCCATCGATTATGCCGTTGACATTGAATTAGCGGCCAGAGACTGCCGCCAAGTTCATCTGAGCAGAACAACAAGCTGTTCTGCCCTTCTATATGGTTATATTCGACGTGTTTTGCGATGAGGATATAATGTAACTCTTATATACTACGTACACTAGCTAATGTGATGAATGGGAGAATGAATGTACACCTATTTGGGGTGGTTGATTTAATTGTTTATCTAATGTGTGTGCGAAAAGAATGGCCATGTGTATTCACCAAGATCCTAATGATCAGTGGCAAAGTTTTGTTGCCCAATTGTTAGACCATGTATGCATGTTACTATCTGTGTTCTGAATTTTTGACATTTTCCCATGCTTGTATGATTATTTAAAAATTTTGTTTTGGGAAAATAGAAACCATGCGTAGGTCATGTTAAAATTCCAGTAAATTATGTGTGTCCTGATAAATTCGGAACAGTTCTGTGACCCCGTGCATACTAGAGTGCAGACAATGAGCTGTTAAAATTTGGGATTATGTTTAACTCCATGTTAAATTGCATTATGAATGTTAGTGTGGAATTGATGGTTAATTTTCTGAAATTCATTTTGAATCAGAAAAATCTGAAATTTTGCATGTGGGATCCTGAACCCGAAATTAGCTTGTGGTTGAAATTTCAGGTCATTTGGACCAGTACATGATGCAATATGAATTTTCCATGTATAAATGTGAAACTAATGCATGCCTTCGTAAAATGATTTGATTTTGTATATAGCAACCTGATTAGTGAATTTTCCTGAGTGCTAAACTTCTGTAATTGTAGTGCCATGTTAGGAAAAACAGAGAAGTGTGCATGTGAGTGAGAAAGTGAATGAAATGAGAGTGACATGTGTAAACCTATGTGTTAAAATCGGTAAAAATGTGTAATGTGTAAATTGTGCCAAGTGTGACATTGCTTCCACAGAGGGCAGTGGAACCGTATCAGGGAAAAGTCCTCCTGAGAAGGTTCAATGTGTAGTGACCCTAAGGCATTAGGGGGAAATCCGGGAGGTGGACAAGTACCACTGGTTAGGGTGGAGACTTGTTCTCCCGGTCTGCGCAGTCCAAGAGTCGCCATTGTATTGCCTAGATGGCGTCTATGTGATGTGATGTGTTGTGTCCTTCTTTGGTGGTTTGGACTATGTGTCACGGCACTAAATGTGAATGTGAAATGTGTATGTGTTCATGTGAAAAATGTGAATGTGAACAATGTGTAAAAGTGCATGTGTAAAGTGTGAAAGATGTAACAAAAAATTGTGTAAAAATGTGAAACCGAAATGTGAGGATGTGAGATTGAAATCCATGATATGAGGGTCTGAAATCATGATTAGAACAGCAATTAAATGTGTTTACGGTCATGTCTTATATGTGCAATGCGTAGAATCCATGCTAGGGACAATCTTATTTATGTAATCATTCCATGTATGTTTACTCTCACATTGTGGTTTGAATGAGAATGTAACTTTCATGTGTTAGATTGTAAAGTGTTAAACCACATCAAAACAGCAAGCTTAAAGCATGTGAATTGGTCATGTGCATGTGTAGGTATAAGTAGTAACCATGTTAGAAATGTTTTCTTCCATGCATGTAAACTATCTTGCTAAATTGCTTCTATGTTTTAGTTTAATTGAAAGAAGAACTTCCATGTGTAGGAATGATTAGAGAGCATGAGATAGGAGATTTTGATTTAGGAAATCTGAAAGCATGAAATTGTGTTTCATTAATAGAACTACCATGATAGGTTGTAAATTTTAATGATAAGCATGCTACATGTTGTGTCTTGTAAATGCGTATGTAAAACTTGCTATGACATATACATGTATGGTATGTGTAGAGTTACTTGCGGAGTCTTTTAGACTCACTACTTGCTCGGCGTATAGGTGTAGTTGGTGACGAGACACTAGTGGAGGAGACGTTGGAGACCGACTCCGAGCGCGGAGATTAGAGTGTTGTTGGAGTACTTGTGACTGTTGTGACTTTCATAGTATGTAATTTGAACATTGTACTATCATTATCATGGAAGAATGTATAATTGTGGACATCTATGTATTTAATTTTCAGCAATTTAAATTATGTGGTCTTTTAGTTCTTTAAAGGTTATCAAATCATGTATGTTAAATGTGGATGATGAATGAATGAAGACAGTGGTTCTTTTACTTCCGCTACTCTGTCCTTATATTCACGTGTATCTCAGCTGAATGTCATTGTTGGGTAAATGTCCCACTGTGATGACGCTCGCTATACCGACGTGGGTTGGTATAACCGTACCGGTATTATGAGGGTCGTCGCAGAGATTGGTATCCGAGCCAAACCGGTTGAGACTGCACATGAATATACATAAGTCATCATCTTTATTGCATGCTAGGAATGTCCACATGTGTAGAATTGATTAATAATGAATGAAAAGTAGATAAGAAAATGGTTAGAAAACTTAGTAACCTAGCTCTAATAGTGGCTGAAATTTATTACAGCCATGGCTTCGAGAGGTAGGCGTGGCGGAGCGCCAGCCCGTGAGGACGAGCCGCGACGTGACGAGCGGGCGGAGCAGCAGGCCCCGGCACCGCAAGGACCTGTACTTCCCCCACCGCCACCTGTGGACTATGGAGTATTCATGCAAGGTCTAGTGCAAGCCATGCAGACGCAGGCTCATACCCAGGCAGCACTCCAGGCTCAATTGGAGGCTCGGTTAGACTAATAAAATGAACTATTATCTGTTTTATTTGAATGTGTGATATTATATTGATTGTGTATTGCTTGATGTGTACTGTAGCAGGCTCAAGTACCAGCTCAGGACCATGGTGGACCTTCTACCATGGAGAGATTCAAGAGGATGCTGCCACCCTCTTTTAAGGGGGAGAGCGATCCGTTGTTGGCTGAAAGCTGGATGAGGGAGATAGAAAAGATCTTCCGAGCCATCAGGTGTGCAGATGAGGATAAGGTTACATTGGCCACCTACATGCTACAGGTATGTGTTGATTTTGTATGATTGTATGTTTTGTTTAGTTAGAACTGTTAGTTGGAGCTTACGAAGGTGTATTGCAGGAAAGAGCTGATGTATGGTGGGCTTCATTGCTGCGTACCCGATTTGAGGACGGAGCTATCGACGTTGCTTGGGACGAGTTCGTGAGGCTCTTTCGGGCCAAGTTCGTCCCCGAGCATGTGCAAGATCGGATGGAGCAGGAATTCCTATCTTTGGCTCAAGGCTCCATGACTGTGCTGGAATATGAGGCAAGATTTTCTAAACTCTCTAAATATGCACCTCATATCGTGGCAGACGAGCGCAGGAAGACAAAGAAGTTCGTGATGGGACTCAAGCCATCACTGCGGACGAGACTCGTGGCGTTTGACCACCACACGTTGGACGAGGCCCTCAGTGCTGCCTGCAGGCAGGAGGAGAAATGGAGCAATACCTGGAAGAAAAGAAAGCTTCGCAGAAGAGGCCAGCGGCAACTTTCCAAGGCAAGACAAGAAGAAAGCAGTGTACCAGACACTGCAGCGATCCGTGGCAGTCAGCAGTTCTCAGGTACCTTCTGTACGTTCCCCTGGTGTGAAGAAAGAGTGTCCCCACTGTGGGAAGACACACGGTGGTACCGAATGTTGGATGATTACGGGCAAGAGCTTGAAGTGCGGAAGCAGCGACCACAAGATCAAGGATTGCCCAAGACTTCAGCAGGGAGTCCAGCGCGGAGCGCCTGCCCCAGCAGTAGCGGCAGCGGCGCCAGCTACAGGAAGACCAGGAAGGCCTCGAGCCCTAGCTCGAGTGTTTGCTTTAGCACGCGAGGACGCCGAGCAGGCGGAGCATGTCACCAAGGTACGATTTTACTTTTAGGTGTGCACGCTCGGGTTTTGTTTGATACGGGTGCTACTCACTCGTTCATTTCTCGAGCGGTTCGCTAGGCACTTAGCCCTAGAGTCAGGTATAGAGTCTGAGGATTTAGAGGTCCCTTTGTCTGTGCACACCCCTGCGGGTACGGTATCGACTAGGAAGTGCATTCCTCGTTACCGTGTGGTATTGAGGATAATCCTAGATGGGTGTTTCTTCTTGCTAAAGATGAAGGACTATGATGCTATTCTTGGTCTGGATTGGCTAGAGGAGCACTATGCGTTAGTGGATTGTCGCCGGAAGAAGATTGTTTTGCATTCCTGGTGAGGATGAGTTCTCTCACCCCTTGCCAAGGAACTTGGCGGAAAGATGGTCATCTCTGCCATGAAGGCGATGCGTATGGTGAACAAGGTTTGTGACGCTTTTCTTGCCAGCGTGGTGTTAGTGCCAGAGGCTGATGAGTCACCTGCTCTTGCAGAGATCGAGGTAGTACAGGATTTTCCAGACATTTTTTTCCTGATGATTTGTCTGGTTTGCCTCCGGATAGAGAGAGAGAGTTTACCATAGAGTTGCTTCCGGGCACCTCTCCTATCTCGAAGGCTCCATATCGGATGGCACCTGCGGAGTTAGCCGAGTTGAGGAGGCAGTTGCAAGAGTTGCTTGATAAGGATTTATTCGCCCTAGTGTTTCCCCTTGGGGCGCACCTGTATTGTTCGTCAAGAAGAAAGACGGGTCACTTAGGTTATGCATTGACTATAGGAAGTTGAACCAAGTGACTGTGAAGAACAGGTATCCCTTACCTCGTATTGATGATTTGTTTGACCAGTTGCGGGAGGCATCAGTCTTTTCTAAGATTGACTTGCGATCTGGTTATCATCAGTTGAGGATTCGGAGTGAGGATGTGTCCAAGACGGCGTTTAGAACCCGTTATGGACATTATGAGTTTTTGGTTCTTCCTTTTGGATTGACCAACGCCCCTGCAGCGTTCATGGATCTCATGAACAGGGTGTTTAGGACTTACCTAGATAGCTTTGTAGTGGTCTTTATAGATGACGTGTTGGTCTACTCTCCGGATGAGGCCACGCACCGTCAGCATTTGAGGTTAGTGTTAGAGGTTCTTCGTGAGCACAAGCTGTATGAAAATTCAGCAAGTGCGATTTATGGTTGCGCGAGGTTCATTTCCTCGGGCATGTTATCTCCGGTGCTGGTGTTGCAGTGGATCCAGCAAAGGTCCAGGCAGTTATGGATTGGGAGATTCCCAAGACCCCTTCGGAGATTCGTAGTTTTATCAGTTTAGCTGGTTACTATCGGCGATTTATTGAGGGATTTTCATCCATCGCCGCCCCTTTGACTCAGCTTACCAGAAAGGGAGTGAAGTTTATTTGGTCTGAGAAGTGTGAGAGTAGTTTTCAATTATTGAAGACTAAGCTCACGACAACCCCGGTGTTAGTCTTACCGAGCGGTGTAGAGGATTTTGCTATCTACACGGATGCGTCTCGGATTGGGTTAGGCTGTGTGCTTATGCAGCAGGAAAGGATAGTGGCTTATGCTTCTCGTCAGTTGAAGGAGCATGAGAAGAACTATCCGACTCATGACTTGGAGCTCGCAGCAGTGGTTCATGCACTAAAGATCTGGAGGCACTATCTTTATGGTGTCAGATTTGAGGTGTTTACCGACCACAAGAGCTTAAAGTATCTTTTCTCCCAAAAGGAATTAAACCTGAGGCAGAGGAGATGGATTGAGTTCTTAAAGGACTATGACTTCGACCTTCAGTATCACCCTGGAAAGGCGAATGTTGTAGCGGATGCGCTGAGTAGAAAGAGGCCATCTCTCCAGCAGGACTGGAAGATGTTGGAGGATGCGGCTTGCGCGTTGACTGAGTTAGAGCCATCGCTATGCCAGGCTTTTGTAGCTCAGTTATCCCTTAGGTCCTCGGTTTTGGATGAGGTGATCGAGCAACAGGGAGCCGACCCTAGACTCTTAGAGTTAGTGGGTAAGGCAGGCATTGCTCGTGATGAGGACGGTGTGATTAGATTTCAGCACCGTGTTTGTGTCCCCGATTTAGCAGATGTCCGTGAGCATGTGTTAGCGGAGGCTCATAGATCGCGATTCTCTATTCATCCGGGTAACACGAAGATGTATCAGGATTTGAAGAGATCTTTTTGGTGGTCTGGCATGAAGAGGGACGTAGCGGATTACGTGTCTAGATGTCTAGTATGCCAGCAAGTGAAGGCTGAGCGACAGCGACCATCCGGCCTTATGCAAAGGATGGATATCCCAGTATGGAAGTGGGAAGCTGTCACTATGGACTTTGTTTCGGGTTTGCCTCGATCTAGAAGGGGCAATGACTCGATTTGGGTAGTTGTAGATAGATTCTCGAAGACTGCTCATTTCTTGCCTATGAAGAAGAAGCAGTCAGTAGAGAGTTTAGCTAGATTGTATGTTAGTGGTATCGTTAGATTGCATGGTGTGCCGAAGTCGATCATTTCGGATCGAGATCCGAGATTTACTTCGAGGTTGTGGAAGGGTCTTCAGGATGCTTTAGGTTCGGAGCTGAAGCTCTGTTCGGCGTTTCATCCCCAGACTGATGGACAGTCCGAAAGGACTATCCAGACACTCGAGGATATGTTGAGAGTGTGTGTTCTGAATTGGAAGGATGATTGGGAGCGTCACTTACCTCTAGTGGAGTTCGCATACAACAACAGCTTTCATGCGAGTATTGGTATGGCTCCATTTGAGGCGTTGTATGGTAGGCCCTGTAGATCTCCTTTATGTTGGGAGGAGACCGGTGATAGGCAGTTGATCGGTCCGGAGTTAGTTCAGGAGACTTCGGATAAGGTCCAGCTTATCAGGAAGAGGCTTGTTGTGGCACAGGATAGGCAGAAGAGCTATGCCGACAACAGGAGAAAGGATTTGGAGTTCGAGGTTGGCGATCATGTCTTCTTGAAGATATCGCCTACTCGAGGTGTTGTCAGATTTGGCAGGCATAGTAAGTTGAGCCCTAGGTTCATTGGCCCATATGAGATTCTCAGACGTTTGGGCAGCGTGGCATATGAGCTAGCATTACCCCTAGCTTTGGCTAGCGTTCACCCTGTATTCCACGTATCTATGCTCAGGAAGTATGTCCGAGATCCGTCTCATGTGATTAGTCATGAGCCAGTGGAGATTCAGCCAGATCTGTCGTATGTCGAGCAACCAGTAGCTATTCTTGACCGGAAGGTTCAGCATCTCCGGACAAGAGTATTGCGTCGGTGAAAGTTCTATGGCGGAACTTCTCACGAGAGGAGGCTACTTGGGAGCTTGAGGATGCGATGAAGAAGAAGTATCCCCTTTTGTTTGACTAGCGTCGTTCTAACTTCGAGGACGAAGTTTCTTTTAAGGGGGAGAGGGTGTAAGGCCCTCGAATTTTGTTGCATTATTGTATTGCATGTAAATAATTCGTGTTGTGTAAATATCTACGTAAGTACTAGTTAGTATACTTATGTGTGTATGTGTATAATTTAGGTATAAATAATGCATGTATTGCTTGATGGTAGTGTGTGCACAATGCCATATAGATATTACATGTATATATTCATGATGTGCATGGTTTCTGCATGTTTTAGACTTCTGGCCGAAGGCCAGATTGGCGTCAATATCATGACGTCGATGTGGTGTCAGCGTCAACCCTATGGATGCCAACACTAACCCTAGCGTCCAGCGATGTGGACGCCAACTTCTCTGACCTGCATGCATTGCAGAGCCCGGAATTCCGGGAACAAGCCACCTCAACCATTGGGGAGCTGTCCCCAACGGTCTGAAGGGGGTTCACATCAACATTTCGGGACAGGAGAAGCCTCTCACATATATCTGAACCCGAAATGCTTCCCCAACGCTCCTCTTTGCCTTTTTGCAAGAGAGGAAGAAGAGGAAAACCCTAGAGGTCTGTGAGGAAAACCCCATCTTTGCAAACCTAAATCTGAAGATCTAAAGCTTGTTCCGGGGTTCTGCTGCATCAAGGAGCTTGCTGGATCATCGAGGAAGGCTTCCCCGACCTCGACTTGCTGTGGAGACTGCTCAAGAACCCGAGGGAAGCTGTCTTGGGGACTGGTTAGGAACTTCTTGGGACTGCCCAAGGAGGGCTTCACCAACACCTTTGATCCCTTAGGAGTGTTTCTAAAAGGCAAGTACCCTACCCATAGTGTTCATGTATGTGTCTAGGATGGTTTTACCATTTTTATACATTTTCCCTCGTGTCCTAGACCCCCAAATTCACCCCATCTTTGGAGCTCGGGTCTGTGTTCTGCACAGACCTGACATTAACGGCAATGTCCCTTGCCGCTAAGATCATGCTTAGCGTCCATCGATTATGCCGTTGACATTGAATTAGCGGCCAGAGACCGCCGCCAAGTTCATCTGAGCAGAACAACAAGCTGTTCTGCCCTTCTATATGGTTATATTCGACGTGTTTTGCGATGAGGATATAATGTAACTCTTATATACTACGTACACTAGCTAATGTGATGAATGGGAGAATGAATGTACACCTATTTTGTGGGTGGTTGAGTTTAATTGTTTATCTAATGTGTGTGCGAAAAGAATGGCCATGTGTATTCACCAAGATCCTAATGATCAGTGGCAAAGTTTTGTTGCCCAAATTGTTAGACCATGTATGCATGTTACTATCTGTGTTCTGATTTTTGACATTTTCCCATGCTTGTATGATTATTTAAAAATTTTGTTTTGGGAAAAAGAAACCATGCGTAGGTCATGTTAAAATTCCAATAAATTGCGTGTTGTCCGATAAATTCGGGAACAGTTCTGTGACCCCGTGCATACTAGAGTGCAGACAATGAGCTGTTAAAATTTGGGATTTTGTTTAACTCCATGTTAAATTGCATTATGAATGTTAGTGTGGAATGGATGGTTAATTTTCTGAAATTTCATTTTGAATTAGAAAAATCTGAAATTTTGCATGTGGAATCCTGAACCCGAAATTAGCTTGTGGTTGAAATTTCAGGTCATTTGGACCAGTACATGATGCAATATGAATTTTCCATGTATAAATGTGAAACTAATGCATGCCTTCGTAAAATGATTTGATTTTGTATATAGCAACCTGATTAGTGAATTTTCCTGAGTGCTAAACTTCTGTAATTGTAGTGCCATGTTAGGAAAAACAGAGAAGTGTGCATGTGAGTGAGAAAGTGAATGAAATGAGAGTGACATGTGTAAACCTATGTGTTAAAATCGGTAAAAATGTGTAATGTGTAATTGTGCCAAGTGTGACATTGCTTCCACAGAGGGCAGTGGAACCGTATCAGGAAAAGTCCCCCTGAGAAGGTTCAATGTGTAGTGACCCTAAGGGCATTAGTGGGAAATCCTGGAGGTGGACAAGTACCACTGGTTAGGGTGGAGACTTGTTCTCCCGGTCTGCGCAGTCCAAGAGTCGCCATTGTATTGCCTAGATAGCGTCTATGTGATGTGATGTGTTGTGTCCTTCTTTGGTGGTTTGGACTATGTGTCACGGCACTAAATGTGAATGTGTAAATGTGTATGTGTTCATGTGAAAAATGTGAATGTGAACAATGTGTAAAAGTGCATGTGTAAAGTGTGAAAGATGTAAACAAGAAATTGTGTAAAAATGTGAAACCGAAATGTGAGGATGTGAGATTGAAATCCATGATATGAGGGTCTGAAATCATGATTAGAACAACAATATAAATGTGGTTACGGTCATGTGTTATATGTGCAATGCGTAGAATCCATGCTAGGGACAATCCTTATTTATGTGTAAATCATTCCATGTATGTTTACTCTCACATTGTGGTTTGAATGAGAATGTAACTTTCATGTGTTAGATTGTAAAGTGTTAAACCACATCAAAACAGCAAGCTTAAAGCATGTGAATTGGTCATGTGCATGTGTAGGTATAAGTAGTAACCATGTTAGAAATGTTTTCTTCCATGCATGTAAACTAGTCTTGCTAAATTGCTTCCATGTTTTAGTTTAATTGAAAGAAGAACTTCCATGTGTAGGAATGATTAGAGAGCATGAGATAGGAGATTTTGATTTAGGAAATCTGAAAGCATGAAATTGTGTTTCATTAATAGAACTACCATGATAGGTCGTAAATTTTAATGATAAGCATGCTACATGTTGTGTCTTGTAAATGCGTATGTAAAACTTGCTATGACATATACATGTATGGTATGTGTAGAGTTACTTGCGGAGTCTTTTAGACTCACTACTTGCTCCGGCGTACAGGTGTAGTTGGTGACGAGACACTAGTGGAGGAGACGTTGGAGACCGACTCCGAGCGCAGAGATTAGAGTGTTGTTGGAGTACTTGTGACTGTTGTGACTTTCATAGTATGTAATTTGAACATTGTACTATCATTATCATGGAAGAATGTATAATTGTGGACATCTATGTATTTAATTTTCAGCAATTTAAATTATGTGTCTTTTAGTTCTTTAAAGGTTATCAATCATGTATGTTAAATGTGGATGATGAATGAATGAAGACAGTGGTTCTTTTACTTCCGCTACTCTGTCCTTATATTCACGTGTATCTCAGCTGAATGTCATTGTTGGGTAAATGTCCCACTGTCATGACGTTCACTATACCGACTTGGGTTGGTATAACCGTACCGGTATAATGAGGGTCGTCGCATTGGGCTTCTTATCCTTGTATAATTCATAAGGAGTCTTCTTTAGGATGGATCTGATCATGCATCTGTTGATAATGTAGCAAGCTGTATTTACTGCTTCTGCCCAGAAATACTTTGGTAGATTTATACTCATTTAGCATAGTTCTGGCCATATCTAGCAATGTTCTGTTCTTCCTTTCTACTACACCTTTTGTTGAGGTGTTCTGGGCTGAGAAATTGTGTTCAATTCCATTTTCTTCACAAAATTACGAGAACTGTTCATTTTTGAATTCTCCTCCATGATCAGACCTGATACTGGTAATCTGAAAATTTGATTCTTTTGAACAATTTTGCTGAATTTTAGAAAGGCTTGAAAAGCTTCAGATTTGACTTCTAGAAAAGACACCCAAGTATATCTTGAGTAATCGCAACTAATCATAGCCATAGATCTTTCCTCCAGACTGACTGTCCTCATAGATCCAATAAATCCATGTGAATCAATTCCAGGGGCTTGGAAGTTGTAACAATTGTCTTGGACTGAAATGAGGTTTTGTCTGTTTTCCTTTTGCACATGCTGAGCAAATTCCAGACTTTTTGATTTTCATCTTGGAAGACCCTCAAACTAGATCATGCTTTAATAATTTATTGATCACTGAAGTGCTTGTGACCAAGTCTTCTGTGCCACAAATCAGATTCTTCACTTTTGGTAGTTTGCCAAGCAAGCAAAGGTTTACTTTTATTTATTCTGCAGTTGCAATGTGTATAAATTCTTTATTCTTTGTGCCTCAAGACCTTTTTGTTGTTCTTCAGAATTACACACTTATCATTCTGAAAACTTACTAGATGACCTTTATCACATAACTGACTAATACTGATCAGGTTTGTGCTTGAGACCTTCTACATACATGACATCTTCAATTAAATCTTTTTCTTTAGTACCAATAGTTCCACAACTAGCACTTTTCCTTTTCCATTGTCACTATAAGTAACTTGACCAGATTCTTCTCTTAAACTTGTAAATAGCTTCCTATCACCCTCATATGCCTTGAACATCCACTATCCAAATACCATTTGGATGCCCTCAGCCGACCCTGCAAACAAAGCTAAGTTTTAACTTTTGGTACCCAACTTTCTTGGTCCTTGATGGTTAGTTTTAGGAATCCATCTTAAGTTTCTAGTAGTGCTGTGCTAACTGTGTGACCTAGTTGGTTGCAATGTGTACAACATAAATCAAAAGGATTTTTCTTGTGTTATTTCTACTATATTCTGTTTTTTTTTATAAGCATGCTGATTTACCCTTTTGGTATTCTTTATATCATCCTCTGTTACAAACTTAGGAGTTGGATATACTTTAGATGAATAATATGTTCTTCATTTTGTGGGGTGTGTATCCTACTCCATATTTCCTTTTTCCTTTTCTGGCACCTTCAGATCTACAAATAATGAAGTTTTGCAAGTAGTTATTTTATCTAAAGTGGCTCTTAGATAACTATTTTCTTCTTGCAATTTCTCTTCATTCTTTAGTTCTCTTAGATTGATTCTAATTCTAATATTTTGTTATTCTTATTTTCAAATCTTCACATAAGAGTTCATTAGCTCTTTTAGTTCAGTTGAATTTTTCTTTAACCTTTCAGCCTCATTTTAAGAAAGGTATGCTCTTTTCTTGATTTAACAAATTTAGCTTGATTATTTTTATTTGCTTTACAACAGACTTATATTTTTTATAAAGTTCATTTGAAGGCATCCTCTAGACTATCTGAATCAGATTCTGAGCAGGAAGTAAAGTGTTTCAGAATTTACCTGTTCTAGTCCTGCCATGAGGGCTAGATTGCCTTTTCTTCTTCTTCAGATTCTGAGCTGGAGAAGTCGGAGCTGGTAGCATCTTCATTATCCCATGTTGCTGCCATAGCTTTCTTCTTGACTTTTTGAATCTCTTTTCTTTGTCCTTCTTCTTTTCTGACTTTTTCTGCTGCCTTCTTTTTGAGTCTGGGACACTCAGATTTGTAATGTCCCACTGATTGCATTCATAACATGTAGGTTCTTTCTTAAAGAATTTCTTGACCCAAATTTCTTCTTCTTAGCCAAGATTCTTTGAAGCTTCCTGGAGAGCATAGCCTCATCCTCACTGTCATCTGACTTTTCTTTGAGTCTTCAGATGAAGGAATCTGCAATCTTTAAGGCATTTAAATTTTCTTTTTCGAAGAATTTTCAGAGAATCTTTCCATGTTTATTTCATGTGCCATGAGGGATCCTATTAACTTATCATAGTTAATTTGTCAAATCATGTGCTTCCTCTATGGCTGTGACTTTAGGTGTCCAAACATTTGTTAGAGATCTTAATATTTTTCTAACAGTTTCTTCGTTTGTCAGTTGTTTCCTAAAGCACTTAAACCTACAATTATATTAGAAAATTTGTGTACATTCGAGTGATATTCTCATTTGGAAGCATTTTGAATAGTTCATACTGAGATACGGAGTATTCTATTCTTTTTCTTAATTCTATTTGTACCTTCATATGTAACTTGTAGCTTATCCACATTTCTTTTGCTGTTTTACAGGCTGATAATCTATAACTCTCTTTTAGATAAAGCACAACATAGATAATTTTTTGCTTTGTAATTAAAGACATATTTCTTTTGTCAGCAATAGAAAGAGCACCAGAAGAGGATTCTGCAGAACTTGAAAATCACCTTGTTCTATTACCTGCCTGCAGAGTCGAGTCAGTACCTCTGATGAGCACTCATCCTCTCATCTTCCATATTGATAATCTTCACCATCAAGAATGGTGGCCTTGTAACTGATTGGCCTTCATAGTTGTGAGCTTCAGATGCCATTTCTTCTCAAATCATTTTGGGATTCTTCTGAGAAGACCTGCTCTGATACCACTTGTTGGTCGAAATGGCAGATCACAGTCCTAGAGGGGGGGTGAATAGGACTTTGTAACTTTTCAAAATTCTTCTGAAAAACCAACTAAGTAGATGTGTTAGTACTTTGTGGTGTGTGTGATTCAAGTGTGAACTTGGCGAAAACAATCACACAAAAATTGCACAAGCGATTTATCCTGGTTCGGCCCTTCCCACATGGAGTCCTACATCCAGTCCTCAAGCCAACCCTTGAGATTTCACTAAACTGCCAATCAACTTGGCCTTCTCTCACCCTTGAGAGAAATTACAACACCCACTTGCTCCAAAGAAAGTCTTCCCTAAACACAGGGGTAAACAGACTGCCTTATACCAAACTTCCCTTCACAAGAGGGCAATGCAATCAACTTCTGCAGAAATTACAACAGAAATGAAGGAGAAACTCTTGTGTGTTTGCCTCAGAATGAGCACAGAACACACACTTTCCAGTAGGATTGAAAGATAGGAGTTCAATCTAAATCCTAGCTGAAGCTACTTGGGTGGACTTTGAAGTAAAAGCAATTACAGTTGCCACCCAAAAGACAGATCTTCAAACAAGAATTTCTGAGAGATTCTCCATAGGAACTTGAGCAGAAGGCTTTGAGAGAGCTTGAAGAATGCAAGATGAGCTTTTATGGAATTGTGTTGAACACTATGCCTTCTTCTTTTTCTTCAAGAGCCTTCTTCATTTATATAGTCTTCAAAAACTAGCGTTTGGAGAAGGATAGCCGTTGGAGTAAGATGGCTGTTGAGTTCTTAGCCGTTTGGAGATAGTCTTGGGGGATCCTTTGGATCTTGGAAGTTTTATCCCAGGGCCATGAATTTTGTCTCTTCCCAAGGTCTTCAGAAATAGGAGCGGTTTGCCATAGCTAGAAATAAGCTATTTAAAGTCTTGAGCTGAGCAACCCATGCCAGACATGTGCTCCAATAAATGCCTGTTTA
>JACBKR010003420.1:0-29524 GCA_014218235.1 Colocasia esculenta
CACAATGTGAGATGCGTTCTCGAAAGTATATATTTAATGCATTGCGCTCTCTAAGATGCAAGAGAGGACATTTAACAATGCACACAAAATAATACGCTTACTACTATTGTTGGGTATTGTTGTGTATTTATGTGTATTAAATTATTATTTATGTGCGTTGTATAATTATTTATGTATATTATTTTTAAGCACAAATTAAATATTATGGTACATTAAAGAAAAATTGTGGTACATTAAATATATCTTGAGAAGTGTGTCCCACATCTCCCAATCACTTATATATATGAGAAACAATTTTATATCACCATTTGGTAACACACTAAGATGACATTATCATTAAAAATATACCACATCAGCAATTATAAAGAGAAAGTTCAAAGCACCTTGTAAACGAGGAGGCCGTGGCGAATTTTGATTGATGTGTTAAGATGTGTGTTATCAAATTGCTCAACCATTTATATATATATATATACATATAAATATATGAATCTACAAACAAGATAATTGTCAACCATATGCAACGGACCTACATGTAGAAACACGAACATATATATGAACTGTTACAGATGGACGTGGCCGCGCACAATTGTTGCGAGTAGGAGCCATCAGAGAAGTGCCATGTAAGCCTATCTCCTTTGGAATTTAGCTCCCCAGCAATATTTAATACATACTTATCTTTGGAATTTAGCTTCCCAGCAATATTTAACACATACTTATCAGAGAGAGAGAGAGAGAGAGGTTCGGTTGCTTTGACGACCACCGGTTAGACGCCTGACGTGGGAGGATGCCAGGTGTTGGCTACCAAAGGTTAGCTCAGAGGTCATCGGCAGCTGTTGGAAGCTGGCCGCCCCTCTTCTTTCGGCTACAGACGTACGTGCACGAGGGGGCCACCGGAGCACTGGCCCCCTCCGATGTGGGTTTTGTCTCATATTGTATCAGCTAGCGGAGGTGTTGGGCGGCTTCGGCGATGGTTAGCCGGTGGTGGTGCTGGGCGGTGGTGTGTGTGCGCGCCGCGCGGCGACTGGTGGCCCCGGGGTGTGCTGGCGGTGCGCGGCCGTCCGCATCCCCGATCGAACGTTTCGACGTCATATGACGTAGAGTTATCCGTCCATATTGTTCGTGTCAGCATCCCTATCTTTAATCCTGGCCGCCTCCATGGCCAAGAAGGGAAGGGCCACGGTCCGACCTCCATAATGCCATGCTTTAGGCTACGTGTCATTTTCTTGGGCAGTTACGTGTGGCTTTCGTATTTGTGCAAATTTAAGATATTGTAACCCGACTCCAATAACTTAAAATTTGTCGGGTCATATATGCCATTGCCTGAGGAATACTTGCGTGTAGGATTTTGTTGCAAGTTTTCTATCCGAAGAAAGATATCGTTACAAATCTCTATCCATAGGAAATATGTCGTTGCATGAAGCAAAAAAAAAAAAAAAAGGCAAGTGAGGTAAAAGACCGTTTTGGTCACATCTTGCTTCGTGGCGCCGGAAACCCCGACTCCCCGCAACTCCATTCCAGTCCAACCCCACCACCACAAGCCCCCACCACCTCCCCGCCCACTTACCCAACTCCTCCCATGATCCATCCATCCTTCCTCCCCGGCAAGCTTCACGTTCTCATCATCCCCTCGATCCCTGTTCTTCAGCTAACTTCTTCCCTGTTGTATATATAGCTAGAGTCGCGTCCCCCGCAAAAGACCCGGCTCCTCCACTCCAATCTCCTGCCTCCCTCTTCTCCCTCATCTCGATCAAGCAACGTATGGCTGTTCCCAAGTCCACGAGAAAGCCACTGGCCGCAGTCGTGGCCATGGCAGACACAGCCTCCTGGTACTGCGCGCTGCTCTTGGTGGCCCTCGTCCTGCTCAGCTCCCTCAGGGGGAGCTCGCAGCAGGCCGCCGAGGACGGCAAGGTGCGGGGTGGCGCGTTTGCTGCAGGGCCGCCGTGCGACGAGATATATGTGGTCGGCGACGGGGAGACGCTGCAGACGATCAGCGAGAAGTGCGGCGACCCATTCATCGTCGAGCAGAACCCGCACATCCACGATCCCGACGACGTCTTCCCCGGGCTCGTCATCAAGATCACCCCGTCCAAGCCTGCTGCGAGGCACAGGTAGCTGGCCATGCCTTTACCCGTCAGGCTTCTATCATAGATATATTATTCGACAAATGATGCATGATACACATGTAAATAGAGAGAGAGAGAGAGAGCTTTTTAGATTCAGCGAGCAGAAAGGTTTGCCATGCGTGCGGATGAAAGGATATGTTAAACAGTAGTAATGTTCTGATGCAGAACTTGACATTCACTTCACTGTTATAATTCATATGAAACTTTTCCCTCTTAATTGTTTACATCTCTGTGATCTGTTCTTCTTTGATTCCTTCACGCGAAGACTGTTCTTAGAAGCTGCTCAAGAAACTTGTCATTCATGGCAACTTAATTCACCACTGCCACCCAATAAAGAGTCATAAGGCTGAGGTAGAAAGTAATAACTAGCTAGCTAGCTACATGGATCTCTGTTTTGGGTCATGCAGTAACTGTATGATAGACTCGGTCCCTTTACTAAATGCTGTACTAATGAAGAACACACGAATAATAGCGCCGATGGAGTAGGCAGACAATAACATCAACACCACATGGACCGGAACAGGGAGGATTGATCTGTCTCTCTTCCAAATTTATCTCTTGCCTGCAGCACTAGCTATTATATATCAAAGACCTATGAAGGACATGTTTGCGTATGAATGATTAGGCGAACCTTCTATATATATATATACTCGAGGAGGAGTGGTTATCAGTGGATAATTTTTTCTATTTTTATTAAGATTTAAGAGGGTTCAATACGTTCAAACTCTAATTGTCGGATTTAAAGAAATTTAAAAACTATGATGTAATTAAGTTGATGTAGGTAATTTTGATCAGTCACACGTACTTCAAATTAGTAATTGCCCGTACTTGATGAGTGGTTCAATAGATAACTATCGTTCCCAATTTTGTCAGATCGATGTCTCCGAACCGACAGTGTGATATATATCTTTTTGTACGTACACTAAAATTAAGAGGTCTTATATATGTATAAACTCTAGGGAGATTGGAGGTGATCAACGAAGAAATTAATTATTACGTAAATAAGCTAATGTAGATAACTTTCAAATGAAATTTAAGGTCGATTCATGGTGTAGGTATAGTTCCTCTCGTTTTTAATTGGCCTTGGTTGCTTTATACAAATTGCTTCCATATCCCAATTGAAAAGTTTTTTTTTCTCTCTCCCTCTCTCCTCGAAGGGATGAAGTCCAAGTAGAATTAATTATTCAAAAGAGCTCTCACGATCTTGCATGAAATTGACAAATATTAAAAGTGGTGCATTTGGAAGTCAATCATAAAGTGTTTTTTTTTTGTTAATAACCCATTAATTTGGAAGTCAATCATGGAGTTGGTGAAGCTGAAACACGATAATTTTGAATCCGCATGCCAAGTCAATCAACATTGCGTTGCCCTCCTAATGTATGTATATATAGAAAACAAAAGCCACTTGCTTCTTATGCATGTTACAGTTTTATCCGTAATATTGTAACCTAGGAAAGGCTTGGTACCGTCACCAAGAAGGGCGGGAGGACTTTATTTAGTCATGGTGGCTAGATGGTGAATGAGATCGAATTGGAGAGCAGTTGATATGGTACGAATAGAGTGCACCGTACAGCTGGTTCGATCGTATTGGATGTCGCTTTAATTTCCTTCGACACGGTGCAATTTGGTATGGCACACATATATCCAACCATAATATTAGTATAAATATATGATTAAAATTTAGCTGACATTTAGATGTAGTGGTATAAGTGGATAGTTATCCAAAGGTACGTAGGAGTAAAATCTACCTGCCTAATAGGAGAGAGAATATTACTATCTCTAGATAACAAAAGGTACTTTTTTTTGGCTTCAAGATTATGAAGAATATATATTTTTTATAATTCGACTCATGATGGATTATAACTTATACAAAATAGGGAGCCGTGATCTCTCTTTCTAAAGTATGCTATTTGAGGTTCCCCACCACCAAGTACTTTTTTTTTTAATCAAAGGCCAAAGATGGCGGCCGTTTTATTTTATTAATAAAGAGAAATTCTAAAACCAGAGACAAAAGCCAAATACAAGACATAAGCTGAAAAGAAAAAGAAAATTTCTAACTAGAACTCTAAAGAAGATCTATCCATGAGTGAGTGCGTCAAAGGACAATCCGAGGTCGTAGCCCTGGTCGTCGAGATCAACGCTCCATGTCATCTTCCTCTGATTCCATTGCAGATGCTTCTGAATCAAATTTAAACTCAGGCATAAAAATATTCTTAGCTTTTGCGAGATCAGTAATGGAAGTAAATTTCGTTCTCGAATCTTCTAGTGGAACTGGAGTTGGATTTGGCACATTTGTAGTATTTATCTGTCGCACAGGACTAGGAGAACGTTCTCTGGTGATCGGTAAACAAATTGTAATTCCCTCTTTGCGAGAAGGATGTGAGATAGTCTTTTGACGTCCAGATGACAAACTGCTGGAGGATGAGGTGGAGTTCTCTTGTAACCCATGGTTGGTGACCACTGCAGAGCCTCTTTGTAAGAGTAAATCCCTGTCAAACTTTGAGACTCCGAAGAAGTTTTAGCCGAGTCCTCCGGAATACCAATGCGCATGGGCTTTGGGCCTAGCCCACATCCACCCTCATGTTGATCGATGACAGTAATAATAATTGGTGGGTTAAGTTGGCCATCCTCCACCGCTATATGTGTCAAGATAATCTCATTTGAAGGCACCAAGATATTCACTGCTTTTATCTCTTCATTTGGTGTAGGAGTTATTATCGAACTATCCGGGCTATATGATGGAGATTTTTTCAAACTTTTACTTGACAATTTTGTTGGAGCAGCAACATGTTCCATATTTGACTTCCTTAATTTCCTGATCTCCATATTCATGGAGGATATCTCACGATCCCCTTCCTGTTGAGAGTTCCCCGCCGCTATCTTTGGCGAAATTATCGCCTCCACAACATCATCGCGTAGTTGCGCCGGATTCCTTGGCGAAATTGTCGAAAGGACAACAGGGAGGGGAGCGGTAGAGGCAAAATCTTCGCCGGCGACATCCACCGTGTGGACGACCATCCCCGCCACCGCATTGTTCCCGTCGACTGCCGCCGTAGGCATCCTTGTCACCGTGGCCATGGCCGACACGAACGAAGAAGGTACGCTAGGACGACCCTCGTCATCAAGCAACCCAGAGAGGTTATTTTGTACTGAATCTTGGGGTGCAGAGGTATTGACTGGATTCTGAACTTGATGCCAAAAGGATTTGGAGGGAGCCACAAGGACCCGAGCTTTTAAAGGCACATGGCCATCATAAGGTTTTCCCACTTCTGCCTCTGGTGGGTTCAAAGGCTGAAAACCAGGGCGTTTCTTGCAAACAACAGGAGCATGACCTATACGGTGACAAGTGGTGCAGAACACAGGAGTTGTGGATAAACAATAGGCTGTCATCCTCCGCTGCCACCCGGAAGCCCAATCCAGATCCTAGAGGGTTGCTGCTTGGAGACATCTATTTCGACACAGGCTTTAGCAGCTGTCGTATTAGTCAGATTTAATGTATTTTCATCTATCTTGACGACAGGACCCAAGTTCCTTGCAATAGATTTAATGAACGGCTCTTGGAAGAGATTAGCGGGGAGACCATGGAATTCCAACCAAATAGGAACAATAGGAGAATCTGATTCAGGAGAAAAATTCATGCTCCATTTGAAAAACCTAAAGGGTCTGCCATGAACATAAAGACTCTTTCGAAGAAGGAGATGCATGTAGTCTTCTTTGGCTTGGAACCGCAAGAGAAGATAGCGTAGGTCAAGAGAACTCAAGACAAAATCTTTCTTGAAGAGGTAGCAGCTAGAAAGATAGGAGCGGATATCTTGGAAGGAAGGGCAGCCCTGTAGGGTCCTGGCAACAAGAGCAAACTCGAAAGGAGACAAAGAATTTTGTACATCCTCTGCCGTGAAGAAAACAACTGGCTCTCCATTATCAGTGCACGTTGGAGGATGCACGGAAACTGCAAGAGTCACTGGAAGAAGGGAGGACACAAGGGTTTGAACAAACGACCTCTGCTGCAGGGCATGCCCATCCGCCACGGGATGATCAGAGGGAGACAAAGAAGATTGTGAAGAGATGTGGAGAGGAAGAGTGATCGCAGAAGGGGGAGGGGAGACCATGGAGGGCCCCCCCTGGGCGGCCATGGCCGGCGGTTCCCAAGGGGAGAAGCCCTAACGCGGCCAAGAATCCAAGAGATCTCAAAGCATAATGACCACCAAGTACTTACACACAAAAAGAAACCGTAGGTAGAGAGAATCAGATCGTGTACTGATGTAATCCCATACAGATCATGGTCTTACTCCAGCTACTTGGACAACGTATACGTACGGATCTTCTCCATGTGGACTAATCGATATATTCAGACTTTCTTTTTGAAACATGAAAAAATTCTAATATATTAACTTTCAAATATTACACAGCAAGTGATAGAAAATATGAAAACCCATAACAACATGTGAAACGTCTCAAGTACCAAAAGTACAAACACAAGGAACTAATTACAACTTGAGATGGACAACTTCCATTATAGGAACGGGTATAGCATATGTCCATGGTTAGTCACAAAGATCCCAAGTAGACCGAAGCTCAAGAGTACGTAGCTAAATCAAGTGCAAGACAGAGCTGTGCTCTGACAGAAACTATTGCTCCACATTTTTGCAGCATATATGGGGGAAAAAACTCGGAAGATGCACAAGATTGGACATTATATGGATTTGCACCAACACTCGAGCTAATCCATAAATTTCATAACTCCAAATTAGTAAGAAATAGAGACTAGCTTAACGGTTAGAGGTATCGTGAGAGACGCAACTCACTGAACCCACAACAACCATTGATCCTGCACAAACAAGAAAGCGAAATAGATAAGGATCTCACTATATATTAAGGCGCAGCCGAGACCAACGAAACAAATTGTTGGAAGAAATTTCACTCCAAAGGGGTTCCAAAATGACAGAGACCCAACTTCCCAAGACAAAGTTGAGAATGGCAGTAGGTGGAGGTAAGAGAGGGGCAATGAAGGGGAGGCAAGGGGATACCAATTCTGGGTCCTAGTTACCAAGTTAGCGTAGTGGTTCAGGTGTCCATTAAGACCTTAGGCGGATGAGACTTGTTTTTGGATCCAAAATGGTCATTTTTTAGGATGAGTTGTGGACGCTTGAAGATGTAAGGATTGGATGCATCTATGTGAGGGCGTCCATCTTGCAGTGGACATATTTTGGAGTTGTTAGGTTGTGATGCATAAGCATCGCAAGTTGTGCCAACATGTTAAGTTTCTATCGAGTTAAGACATTCAATCTTTTGAAAGCATTTCTACAGTGAGCTGGTCAACTGATAGTCACATGACTCTCAACACCAAGTTGCAACTTCCATGATTGAGAAGACATCTTGTCAGACAGACACATCCATTAGTGCACATGTTAACTTGTTAGATGTCAACCCAATGCGTTAGACCTATCAATCGAAGGTGTCTGGATGGTAGGATGCCTTGTGAAGGCATTTATCTTCGTGGACACATTCTAGCTAGAGAGGCGTCCTAACAGGTGGACTCATCTTCAATGTCGAGGCCTTTACATAGTAGCTCCTTACCAAGTCCCCTTCTTTTTCCTCCTCACTCCTTCGACCTTCTACTATATCATTCTCTCTTCCTCTTCCTTCGACAGTCAATGACAACTAGTGGACAAGGGCAATGGTGACATGATACTCAATGATGAGTGGTGGTGGTGGGTGAGGTTGTGGCAGTGAGGGGGAGGTTGTCAATCTCTGAGAAAGTTTCGATAAGTTAGGCTTCTCTTATGAGCTATGATAAGTTTTCCCTACATTCTAGTTTGGATTCTCATGTGATCTCAGTGCTAGATGCATGCTTTGGGCGAGGGTGTTGAGCTTCCCTTCATGCATTGGGTGTTCTTCATGCCAAAAGGGTGAGTGAGCTCCATTTTCCCAATTTCATGAAAATTCTATCGTCGTTTCTCTCGATGCCTATTGGGTGTGTCGAATGACTTTTTCCTATTTAACCCCTCTTCGTTTTTGTAACGTAGCGTGTCTTTCGGATCTTCGCGGATCGTTGATTAGTGGTAGTTCGGATCTGTGTTTATTGGTTTTGGTATGGTGCTCATGGCCAATATGGGGTCATTGGGCCTTGGTTGTGGTTTCCGCGCGTTGTGTGGGGCTTAGTGGGCCGGCAGGTTAGGCCCGTAGTGCCCGTTGGTTCACTGGATGTGAACACGACGGGGGTGTAGGTCGTGTTCTGGTTCTTGTTGCGACAAGATAGTGTGTCGCATTTTGAAGGCGACGGTCCTGTTGGTCGCGTTTTGGTTGCCGCCGCTGAGGTCGACGTCTGCATGTGTGCCACGTGTCGCGCATGGAGTCCGGTTGCTGACGTCGGGAATGGGAAGGCGACGCCTTAGTCCGTTGCGATCAGGTCGTGACGGGGAGGTACGTCACGATCCCAACCGCTGTGCGGTTTTTAAGCAGGCTGGCCGAACAGAGCTTTCACAAGCCCTGCTTGACCGGGAGAGGAGCTGTCGCAGGTTTTCTGGGCGATTCGGCGTTCCGGCGGGGTATTCGACGCGCTCTCGACGCGAGGACGTCGCGAGGAGTGGAGAAACGCCGCGCCATGCGTGGATTGCGTGTTCTTCATGAAGGTAGGGGATTCCACCATATTTGATTGTGTGGATTGCATGTTAACTTGTTTATCGCTTTAAGAACAGTAGATACCATGCCTAGGAGGTGAAATGAGCATGAAAATCGGGTTGAAACGGGATTTAGGGTGGTTTGCATGGAAAATCTGGAGATGGTTCCCAGATTAGGGTTTTCGCCTGAGAAGGCGACGGACCCTGCTATCGCGACCATGTCGCGACAGGCTGACTCGTCGCGATAGGGTTTCTTATCGTGACATGTCGTGGCGTCGTGATCAGAAGGCGGCCTTGGCCTCTCTCGCGATCACAACCGAGGATTCTGCTTTGTATGCTTTTGGCAATTTGGTTATCCGATTATCGATGTTTGACGTGCATGGTTTTGATAAGAGGTGCATTGGCACCTATAGAGCTCTGTGAGCGTGTTGCCACGTGGTTAGTGGGTGGTTTACGTAGTTGGTGTGGTGTTTTTGTGATGTGAGGTGCATTGGCACATGTAGCACCTCTAAGTGTGTCGTTTAAATAGTTTGCGTGTTGTTTACATAGTTGATATGGTGTTTACGTGATTTGAGGATGTGCATGGCACATATTCCATTGTGGTGGTGTTACGTGTGTGTGTGTGTGTGTGTGTGTGTGTGTGCATGGCACATGCACTGGTAGTCGTAGTGGTTGGGCAGTGAGGTTCCTGTGTAAACCTAGCCCTAGCTTCCTAGTATGTGAGTATAGATTGGTTTAGATGGTTAATTAATGAAGTGCAAGTGTGGTTAATAAGTGGTTACCAAGTAATGAGTTTAACGTGGCAATGGAGGTCACCTTGTGACCAATGATAGGCCAGATATGGTTAACTACCGTGATTTATGTGTGTGTCAGTGTAGGATAGCTTGTGGGTCACTGAGTGACCAGGTCAAGCTAGTCCTTACGTTGTACCGTGGTTTGTAATAAAGATTGTATGAGTTTATGATGTGATTAGTGCGTTGCCGAGTTTGGTGGTCCGGCGCCTATTCCGGAATGCCTCTTCAGTTGGGTACCCCAGGTTCCGAGGAGAGCCAGACACGTGGTGCATGTGCTCGGGGTTTGTCCCGGTACAGTGGTACCGTCGAGGTTTTGTCATCTTCCTGGACACCCTCGCTCTCGGGGAGAGTTGTCATCCGACTGAGGGAAAGACGGCAGTGGGACAGTGACTCATGAGAGTTTGTGTTTAGTCACTTGTAGCGCGCTCGTGGTTGGGGGTTACGGACGCTAGTAGACGTACTGGGCCCCAGCTAGTCCTGTTACCAGTGCCTCACTTTAGGGAGCTCGGGCCAGAGTCTCTAAAGGTGCCAGGCATGGGCCTGCGGGGTGTGTGACCTGCAGGTTGTGATGGTTTGGTTGGTCTCCATAGTTCTTTGGCTTTACTTGTGTTGTGGAGCGGCAGTTGGACCTTACGTCCGTGACTGCGAGACTGAGAGGTAGTTTTTGTGCTATGTTGTCCGGGTTAGATACTGGCATCATGAATCAGTAGTCTGTCCCGTGTGGTGGCGTCGTGCTTTTCGGCTCGTGCTTTGCTACTGGTTGTAACGTGTGTTGGTTGTGGTTTTTATCCGTCGAGTGTGCCATGGTGTTGGCACGGTTGTTATTGTGGTTAGTGAGCAGAGACTCACTGGTAGTGGTTTGATTGGTTTTGATGTGCCCTGGTGGTGGCACAGTTGTGTTTGTGTTCCGTGGTGGTACCTCGTGGTGGTAGGTTCCTGTACTCTTTGTGGGTACTGGTTTCTCGTAGTACGCTGAGTACTAGCCTTTTCAGGTGGTGAAGTGGAGGTCATGCGGTGAGACCTTCCACTTGTAGTGTTTTACCCTTCCTTGGTTAAGCTTCCGAATAAGGTTTAGTACGCGATGGACTGGCTTCGTGGTTGCCAGTCCTGTTTCTTAAGTGTGACGATCGATACATCGTGGTTTAAGGGTATAGAGGACTAGCTCGTGGTTAGTGGTCCTGTTACCCATGTGTTGGTAGCTTGCCAGTGAAGCTAGTAGCTTAGGCAATGGTTTGCCTGTATGGCTTACAGCTTAGGCGACCAGCTCTTGAGGTGGTGTGCCTGTGAGGCTTGTGGCCTAGACTTTACAGTTTTTGGGCAGACTAGTAGCTTGGTGCTAGTACTGTTGTCTCTCTTACTTTCTGGGATTTGTGTCAACTGATATAATTATACTTTGCAGTGAGCATGTTATGGTTTAGCTACCGGTGTTGCCTGTGAGACCCATTGGGGTTGAGGTCCTCCCGTGTTATGTGTAGTTTTGGGTGGTCTCCTACTGAGCTAGTGACTTGTTGAGACTCACTCACTTACAGTTCTTTTCAGGGTTTACCGATGGTGTGGCTTGCGGAGGTGTCGTGACAGATTTGTACCACCAGCAGTAGTGTTAGTAGAGTTGTGTGAGCTTGTGCTCCCTCGGGGTATGCCTCAGGTAGTTGTACTCTTCTTAATTTGGACATGTAATAATGTAATGAGATAGTTGTAAATTGTTATATGCAGATATGAGCACATGTACTTTCTTGTGTCTCTTACTGTTGTGGTTTGTCTTTTATATTCTACCTAGACACGTGTGTGAGATATCCCTTACGAGACTTCGGTCCGTTCGCGGGAGACAGATTTGAATATGGACCATTATTGGGTATGAATATCTAGGGCCGTTACAGTTTTATTTTTCTTCTTCAGTTTTGGACGATGTGGTGGTAAATGGAGCTTTGAAAGAAGGAAGATTTTGTTTGGGCTCCTATTTGAAAAGGTGTCTGACTCAAAGCACATGTTGAGAAGCTATCCATCTGATTGGGCACGTTATGGGTTCAACCTCATATCAGTTTCCGTTTTCTATCTCATGATCTGTCAGACTTTTCATTGGCGTCCCTTCTAGTATATGTTTTTCCCATTCACTTTCTAAGAATTGTCTATGATGATATGTAGGTGCCATATTGTATGGATGTGTCTCTATGTAGGCATTCAAAACCCTAGAGCATTCTATGTCCAAAACGTGACAAATGTGGTTTTCGTAGTTCGTGACGATTTCCATTCCTATGACAAATCAATGTTGAGTAGTAGATGTCCATTGGGATGAATACATTCATGTTACATCCATGGGTGTTGATGTCTTTCGATTCATGATGGCATCAAATGAGTTGAACATGTTCATAGCCAAGACCTAGTTATCTTGACTCCATCAAATCTTGAACACTTAGAATCCTACTTCAATCAATGTTACATTCCTAGTATGATGCCTCACTAGTCGAGTACTCTAGTGATTTGAGCACGTTATGACTGAGGGAGGTCGGGGTCTATCCTTGTGCCTTCAGTACAATCAATTTGAAGTCTTTTTTTAGACCCCCTTGTTTTTGGACCTACATTTAGGCTAGAGGAAAAATGGCTGGGATAATGGTCATATAGTAGATCACTTGTGTGTACACTTGGTTGGGAGAGAGAATATTGTGTGTAATTATGAGATTTTTTCTCAATTTAAAATGATGTGAAATTATGAATAATATGAAGAAAAAAATCGTGATTGCCATCAAAATAGCTATCAAACAAGAAGGATGCAAACAACACTAACTATTTTGGAAATATGAAAGAACAAGCTCATATTAGATATTGATTAAGAATGCGGTCAAATTGATGAACACCTATTGAAGGCAGTGAAGAAGCTCAACGTGTTTTGGTTGCGGTCAATTCTTTGTGTGCGTTTAGAAATAAAACAAGGAGATTGCATATTCTGTTTCCTTCCTCCTCAACCAACCAAGAAAAGAGGACCTCATACTTACGCTCTCAATCTGTGTCTGTAAAGAACAAAGAAAACCACAAAACTCAATTAGAATTCAAGATTATCGTTGCATCTATTCTAAGAACATGAAGAACATGAAAATTTTGATGGGAGGACCCTTAAAGTGTTGAAAATGGGTGGAAAGAAGTGCTATGCTGTGTATTTGAAAGAAGAAATATTTAAAGAAAAATGTTAAATTAAGTTATTGCATGCATGATCAACTAGAGAGAGAAAGATGAGAGAATCCCAAATTTTGAGCAACTTCCTAATCGACTCAAAATTTTCAGAACATCTTGGAGATCTCCTTCAACGCCTCTCAAAAGCATTAGCCTCAACTTGTAGAGAATAGGGTGGTATTTATAGAGAGAGAAGAAGCTATCCTATGAGAGAGATAAATTCAATTTAATAAAATTTTTATATTAAATAAGATTCTAATCCGTTTTGGAGGCTCAAGATCAGATCAGGATAAAATCTTTGGGTCATAATCCTAGTGGTAGAACATTTGGATAATGATTAGAATTGATATAGACTCATTTTTAAACTCAAACTTAGAGTTACGTGCAAGGCTGCATAAAGAATACTAGAACGCGATATATCAAATGATCACCTTCAAGATGCGGGCATGCGAAAGGGTGTGTTCATGCTTTTAAGTTAAAGAAGACGCCTGAAGTGTTGACCGCGTTCAAAAAATCTTTGGGAATTTGATATTTGAAGTAAATTTCGGCCTTTGAATAGAAATTGGGATAGAATTTAAAGACAAATGAGCTCATCACAAGCTAAAAAAAGTGACGAAAGTGATAGATGACTTGAGACATCATCGATGTGAACAAGAAAATAATTCAACTTGTGGGATAAAAATAGATGCCCACATTGTGGTAGCTGTATGTAGAGTTGTTCCTTAGTTAGTTCCACTCTTCTCGCTTACCTTACTCTTTGAGGTTTGGGAGCTTAATAGAGGTGGTTAGGTACATGGCCGAAATGTCGCTAAACTGTAGTTGTGTTATTTCTATTGTGTCATGATCACTTTCGTCACTCTTTGTGTAGAGGTGGTTAGACGCGAGATGACAGTTGGAGGTGAGATGTACCATGTTTGACTATGAAACTGGTGGTAGTACCACTCCATCATTGAATTTAATTAGAGAGTTGACCAGATCGAGAGTGGGTTAGCACAAGTTGACTATCTTTGGTTTTGGTGTTGGTTGTCAATTGTTGCTCAGACTCTATGTGCATGTGAATGCATTATGTTTATTGCATGTAGTTCGGCTTCGGTACTTTGCACGTATAAGCGATAGTTTAATCGCTACTTTCCGTCCTAATTTATTCAATTACATAATTAGTATACTCTCTTGCTTTACTTCTATTATTTTCGGCTAAATAACGAGTATTCTCTATGCAGGCTGCAAAAATGGAAGAAGGTGGTGTATGGTAGTCGGAGAGAGAGATGGCAGGAGAAAGATGGTGGCCGGCGGTGGCGAAGGGGGGGAGGGTGGGGTCAGATGTGGGCGGTGACAAGGAGAGGGGGGGAAGATAGTGGCAGCAGAGAACAGCTAGCTAGGTGATGATGACGGAGTGATTTGGCGGCAGTCTATTAAGCAGAGGAGACGAAACAGTGACAGAGACGCGTAAGGTAAAAGAGATGATCCATGATATTGGCCGCAAGAACACGACATATCCAAAGGGAAAACTCCCAAGTTTCAAACTTATCGGCATCCACGGGCGAACCAGTCCAGAGCCCGAGAGCTAAAGTTGTTGAGGGTGAAGGTATGGTGATTGCGACCTAAGATTTTTTTTTGGTAACGAGAAAATTTCGTCCCGTGTAATTTTGTGGATTCAGAGAATGATGTTCGTGAATTTCAAGATCAGGATTTGACAACTTTTATTTTCAGTGTACTCATATTGTTCTTGCCTCATTTGACCGAAAAAATTTCGGATTTACACACCTCGAAGATTGCATGTAAATCAGATAAATCCTCTCAGCAATCGAACTCGGGACCTCTTACTTTTAACAAGAGTTCTAATCGATCGACCCAACCAAGGTCCTCCGACCCAAGATATTCCTTCTTGGGCAGTAAAAAGATGGTTATATTTAAAAATTTAAAAGACACACATCACATAACACAATATATTTAACATCTGTTGCTTGTTACTGATGGCTTGATAGTTGATACCGATCTGGACCTCAACAGTAGAAGTCTAAGTCTGAAAAATTAATGAAAGAGTGGGGTGTTAATGAAATACTCCTTTTGAAATGTATAAGATGTCTTATTCCTTTTTTTTAATCCAATGATTATTTTTTTATGGATATTTTTGGATTGATTATTTTTGTTGCTCCATTGTTTATCCTAGATATATATCTTCTGTTCAAAATTAGAAATCTTGGATGGACGGAGTTATATATATTTTTTATTTTTTTTAATTGACGAAGCAGCAGTCCGAGTAGGTGGAATTCACCTTTCAAATTATGACAATGGAAATTGGGAGGACAGAAAAATATCCGAAGAAGGAATAGAAGCAATTAAAACTTACAAAAACAGATGAAAGAGGATGTTTCCAAAAGACGAACCACAACCCACAAGGCCTCCATTTCTGCCGATAGGATCACAGTCTAAACAGACGAGAAACTTTTGGGCAAGGAACGCGAGTAACTTTCAAAGTTTAAAAAATAACCCCCTTACAAATCCATCCAAAGCTAGCAAATGAGCTACCAAACGCCGCCAAATATAATTAATTGGTAGAAGAACCAAAATGGAGATAACATCTTGTTGGATCTATGAATAAGAAGTCACAGTCTAAAATCTTGGATGGACGGAGTTATAAATACCCCATTGATGAATTAGAAGTTTTCCTATGAATAAGAGGATGGAGATCACCGTCCTTCTCAAAATAGGGAAAGATACACTTTATAATACATCTTCAAATTCTTGTATTCACACACCTTAAAATCTTGCCCTCGTTATTATGCACTTTGTATTTCATCGTATATGTTCTTGCTGACTTACAGTTTCATTCCATCAGATTTGTCCAACCATATTTTTGGTTAACGTGATGAAATGACTAATTTGCCCCTCACCTTAAAAACCCTACCAAAACACTCCACTTGTTCGATTTCTCCCTTTCAGTGTTTTGAGTAAGAATAGTTTCGTCCCTTCAGCACTAATTGATAGTTCAGTTTACATTTTTTTTCTTCTAAAATATTACGTAAATTCTAATAGGAAAGATATAACCAATCATCTTTTATCAAATATGAGATCATATAGTGATACGGAAATATGGTAGTTTTTTAGGAGTGTATAAATATTTTTTTCCTTTAAATTTAAAGTATGATGTTACAATATTCTTCACAACGAAGATGCCCAAGACTAGCTGACTTGGGCTTGATGCACTCAATTCCTATAGTGGAAGGTTCTACCACCACAAGTGGCATAATAGGAATAATGTCATTTCTTTTTTTTTGTTCATCACACGGTACGACCTACAATTAAAAGAAAAAAAGAGGATTCCAACTAAGTTGATCGGTTAGAACTCTTGCTTAGAAGGCGCAGGAGATCTCAAGTTCAATTTTTAAGAGAGATTTATTTGATCTACATGTAATTTCAAGATGTATAGACTTGAAATTTCTCGGTCAAGTGAGATAAGAGTAATATAGGTACACGAAAAATAAAGATTACTAAGTCTTGATTTTAGAATTTACGAACACCAATTTTTGAACCCACAAAATCACACGGGACGGAGGTTCCGTCGGTACAAAAAAAAATACACAAAAAATCTCTCAAATCTAGATTAAAAGGAGTCACATATTATATGATACTAAAAATCACATCATGTGAGCCATCCATTTTGTAATCATCCGATGCAAGAGAATAAATGCTAAACACAAGATTTTAGATCTATGAGGAGTTTCCTAATAGTGGAGCAAACTTGATGATATGGATCGAACAACGGAAGTCAAATTACATATATTCTTAAAGTGCGATTTATTTTGCAACCTATGAGAATGAACATATATACTTAGTTATGCGTATGTATATACAATTTTATATATTATAAGACAAAACACCCTCTTTTGTCAATCACCAACCCAATAGGAATTGACTTTCTTCCTTCTCCCTGGTGCAAAAGATGGCATCTAGGAAGAAGGATTTCACACCTTGCATCCATATGATGTGGTACCAAGAAATCATATGCATGAAGTTGACGAAGCTGAAGAACAGCCTTTTAAGACATCAAAAAGTCGGATGGGCCGTGGGTGGTGCCACACGTCACGAGAATCCTCTTCTCTCATATGGAAGGGGGGTCACAAGACATCGAAATAAATCCGTACGCTGGTGTGGACACCTAAAAAAAAAAAACAAAACTAACAACAACACAACAAAACATGGGCTTGCACCTGCTGGCCGATCTGGTCCTCCCAAGCAAAAGATCCATGAGAAAACCCACTAAATGACCACCCCACAAGGCCCATGATCCATGGCCCATCTACCCTAGGTAAGGGGGGGGGGGTCATCCTATGCAACTCCTCACTCCCCCGCTACCCAGGCACCTGCCAAGCATCTGCAGGAGGAGGCGGCCAGCAGGTTCCCTCTTCAGGAAACTGGGCTGCAAAAGGAGAGGGGGGTGGTGGCCTCTTGCTGGTTCTTTTTAGAGAGGGGGAGAAGAGACTAGAAGCTGGTTTTTCTGAAGACTTGGGCAAGGGGTTGGCTCCGGCTTCCAGAGTTAAGAGAAGAAGAGGCAGAAGGTGGTTAAAAAAAAAGAGAGACTCTCCTGCTGAAGGGAGCTCGGGAGAAGTTTTAGAAGCAACTGGGTCCTCCTCCTCCGGGTTCCAACTGGTTACAAAGGAAGCAGAAGGAAGGGCTTTGAAGGGGCGGTTGAATGTGGCCGGCCTCTACCTCTCTCTCTTCCTCTCTCCCCTCCTCTCTCCCTTCCTCTCTCTCTCCCTCTCTTCAGGGCTGGTCACGGGAGAAAGCAACAGAAGAAGGATAGAAAACATCCTTTAAAGAGGCTAGGAGCAGAGGGGAGGAAGGGCCTCTCATGGCTGGCTACCTGGTGGTGTCTTCCCAAGGGAAAAAGGAAGCTGAAAGAGGAAAAGGGGACTGCCACGGCAGTCCCCATGTGTGCTCTTCCCCTTTAGTTTATCTTCCTCCTTCTCCCATGTAACCTCATGTCCTCAATAGTGAAGAGCCTTCCCTCGTTTCCCGTATGTGTATGTTTTCTAGTTTTTTTTATGGTTTGTGTGTATGTGCCTCCCCCCCCCTCTTTTCTTTCCTTTTTGTTGTTTCAGTTTTGCCTCCTGTGCTTCTAATCGAAACTGAGGTGCTATCTAGATGTGGTAGCTAAGTTTGCCAGCTCTTCACTATATGTTTTTTTTTATTTGATTTTCTTTCCCTTTCTTACTATGCATGAGACCATACCGTAGTTCATATGGGACTTTGGAGAAGGCTACTGAGTATTTCTCAGCCCACCAAGGGCAGCCCATGAGAAACATACTCACTGCCCCAGCATACTTACTGTAGCAAGTTCCCTTATTCGGTGCTTTCTTATTCAGATTTTTCTTGTGCATTAACCGTGAGTCTTGAAGGCCCAATCTAGGGGGGGTCATATAAGGTCATGTATGTACCTCCCCTGGTGGGTCTAGGGCAGACAGAGCACTGTCCGGATCTCCCTTACCACTGTTCATGTCTCACTGTCCCAATCCTGCCGATTCGTTTTCTTATGAGACTTTGAACATCAAGGGTTAGGTGGCTAACACCTGGGTCGTGTTCAGGCTTATGAGGGGTGACATTATATGCCAAATGATCTGTGTTTCCGACGGGACGCCCAAACGCTGCGCGTGTTTTGAGAACCGTGCCCCCGAAGTGCTGCCGAATCACTTTTCCGGGTGACTTTGAACATGAAGGGTTCGGTATCCAGTACCCATGCCCGGTTCAGGCCCAAGGATGTATTCTCCATATGTTTAATAGCCCGTCAACCCGACTGGACGCTCAGGTCATCTCCGAATTTGGAGAACCGTGCCTCTGAAGTGCTGCGAATCACTTTTCCGGGTGACTTTGAACATGAAGGGTTCGGTATCCAGTATCCAAGCCCGGTTCAGGCCCATGGATGGATTCTCCATATGTTGAATATCCCGTCAGCCCGCCGAACGCTCAGATCATCTCTAGATTTTGAGAACCGTGCCTCCGAAGTGCTGCCGAATCACTTTTCCGGGTGACTTTGAACATGAAGGGTTCGGTATCCAGTACCCATGCCCGGTTCAGGCTCAGGGATGTATTCTCCATATGTTGAATAGCCCGTCAGCCCGACTGGACGCTCAGGTCATCTCCAAATTTGGAGAACCGTGCCTCCGAAGTGCTGCCGAATCACTTTTTCGGGTGACTTTGAACATGAAGGGTTCGGTATCCAGTACCCATGCCCGGTTCAGGCCCAGGGATGTATTCTCCATATGTTGAATAGCCCGTCAGCCCGACTGGACGCTCAGGTCATCTCCGAATTTGGAGAACCGTGCCTCCGAAGTGCTGCCGAATCACTTTTCCGGGTGACTTTATACATGAAGGGTTCGGTATCCAGTATCCAAGCCCGGTTCAGGCCCATGGATGGATTCTCCATATGTTGAATAGCCCGTCAGCCCGACCGGACGCTCAGGTCATCTCCGAATTTGGAGAACCGTGCCTCCGAAGTGCTGCCGAATCACTTTTCCGAGTGACTTTGAACATGAAGGATTCGGTATCCAGTACCCAAGCCCGGTTCAGGCCCATGGATGGATTCTCCATATGTTGAATAGCCCGTCAGCCCGACCGGACGCTCAGATCATCTCTAGATTTTGAGAACCGTGCCTCCGAAGTGCTGCTGAATCACTTTTCCGGGTGACTTTGAACATGAAGGGTTCGGTATCCAGTACCCATGCCCGGTTCAGGCCCAGGGATGTATTCTCCATATATTGAATAGCCCGTCAGCCCGACTGGACGCTCAGGTCATCTCCGAATTTGGAGAACCGTGCCTCCGAAGTGCTGTCGAATCACTTTTCCGGGTGACTTTGAACATGAAGGGTTCGGTATCCAGTACCCAAGCCCGGTTCAGGCCCATGGATGGATTCTCCATATGTTGAATAGCCCGTCAGCCCGACCGGACGCTCAGATCATCTCCAGATTTTGAGAACCGTGCCTCGAAGTGCTGCCGAATCACTTTTCCGGTGACTTTGAACATGAAGGGTTCGGTATCCAGTACCCAAGCCCGGTTCAGGCCCATGGATGGATTCTCCATATGTTGAATAGCCCGTCAGCCCGACCGGACGCTCAGATCATCTCAAGATTTTGAGAACCGTGCCTCCGAAGTGCTGCCGAATCACTTTTCCGGGTGACTTTGAGCATGAAGGGTTCGGTATCCAGTACCCAAGCCCGGTTCAGGCCCATGGATGGATTCTCCATATGTTGAATAGCCCGTCAGCCCGACCGGACGCTCAGATCATCTCTAGATTTTGAGAACCGTGCCTCCGAAGTGCTGCCGAATCACTTTTCCGGGTGACTTTGAACATGAATGGTTCGGTATCCAGTACCCAAGCTCGGTTCAGGCCCATGGACGGATTCTCCATATGTTGAATAGCCCGTCAGCCCGACCGGACGCTCAGGTCATCTCCGAATTTTGAGAACCATGTCTCTAAAGTGCTGCCGAATCACTTTTTCGGGTGGTTTTGAGCATGGAGGGTCGAATAGTCGTCCCCATGCCCGATCCGAGCTCATAGATGGTGTCCATACACATTGTGGGTGTTGCCATCCCGTCTGTCAGTTCTGGTTCCTCCCGCATTTCAAGAACCGTGCACGAACAGGGCCGCAGAATCACTGCGATTTGATATTTTGGACAAAAGGGCCGGACAACTTGATTCCCACGCCCCGTCCGGAATCGAACAGAGCCCCTTTCGTGGTTTGGGTGCCATTCCCTCCCGACCTGGTCTTCGGATCCTCCGTTTCCCACGCGTTTTGTGCGTTGCAAGGGCTGCCGAATCATTTTGGTCTGTGAATAGTGCTGCCGATTCGCCCCTGCTGATTCACCTTTGCTGAATGGCCTGGCTGCCGATTCAGTCCTGCTGATTCACCTTTGCTGAATGGCCTGGCTGCCGATTCAGCCCTGCTGATTTATCTTTGCTGAATGGCCTGGCTACCGATTCAGTCCTACTGATTCACCCCCGCTGAATGGCCTGGCTGCCGATTCGCTCCTGCTGATTCACCTTTGCTGAATGGCCTGGCTGCCGATTCGCTCCTCCTGATTCACCTTTGCTGAATGGTTTTAGCCGCCGAATCGTTTTGCTTGCCGAATCAGATGGATTATGCATGACGATGTTTGGGCATATAAGAGTCAAATGAGATCGAACCATGAAAAGAACAATGACAATCAAAGCAAGTCAAAATCTCTTGCATTACCAAATAAAAGATTTTTTTTTTTTTTGCATAATAGACAAAAGGAACAAATAATAAACAAGTGCGCAAATTGACCTTAAAGGATGAAAAGCACACACACATTAAAAAATCTCTTGCAAATTTGACTGCAATCTTGTAGTTTTATTTCGCGCCTTTTATCGGATGTCCCGACTTAGGCCATAAGACCTTCTATTCTGGCGATTAATCAAGGGTTTTCTCTTTCTAAAAGAGATGTAATTAACGTCCTTGCGTTCAGGCAACGACGGGATCTTGGTCCAGGACCCGACACTCACTTTCGTTTGACGAAGTCAAACTGTGCGCACAACAGACCTAAAGCCCTCCGACTCTCGGGGCAGACCATTTATTGTCACCTGGGTGACTGGCACGCCCGCGCTGTGCGAATTGCCGATTCATCTCACGTCGCCATTGCTCGCGTAGCATTCGATGGGATTTGGATTAACAATACGCATTCATCCATGAGAACATGAGACAACCATGTGCCAATAGATTTTTTTTAAAAAAATTGGGAAATTTTCCATTTCCACAGCTGGCAACCCCTCAAGAACACGGCAGGTTTGAGACTAGCTGGCGCCTTCAATTCTGACGGCGCCATGGAGAGGAGAAGGAAATTTCCAATCCACATGTGTTTTCTGTCCAACAATCCCGCTGAAGCAATTCAAGTTGCTCGACCGATTGAAAGGAAGGGAAGGGATCAGTGATTGCGAGTGATCAATTATGTCAATTTATTCTAGTTGGGAAATTTGCGCGGTTGTGTCCGGCGGGGAGGGGCTCTCGGCGATGCCTGAGTAACCCTCTCCCCCCGCCAGTGTCGTCTTCGGCATCGTTTGGTTGGAACTAGCTAGCTAGCTCTAAAGGTTTCGTGGGTCGTGATTGCGAATTCAAGCTTCCACTCGTTGTTTCGCACCGTTCGTCTCTGGCTTCGACTGGAGGACTGTTTGCCCTTTGGGGGGTTTTTGTTTGGAATTTCTTCCCAAATTCTGTCTCCTAATGAGGAGTTCTGTTTCCCCCTTGCTTAGGCGGCGTGCTGCATCGTCCATGAGGTGGCCATACTAGTCGGATTCTTCGGCTGTGGCTTAATATCTCAAGTGTTTCCCTGTTCCTGTATATGTTTTGCTGTGTAGGTTGATCTTTGTTGGTGACAATACTCGCTGCTCCCGCTCCCCCCCCCCCCCTCAGTCCAGAAACATCTCCGGCATCAGTGCCCTTTCATACCATGGTTCGAGGTCCGCAGCAATGCTCCTTTCAATTCGGGTAAGACAAGCTCCCCCCGCGGTGGTCATGTTTGTCGCGGGATCGCTTCCTCCTGTCAAACCTCTTCCTTAAACTTCTGGCGATAAGAGAAGCCAGCAACCGGAGTTCTGGCTAAAAGATCAACTTATATATAGCTACAATTAAGATGTGTGCGAAATCCACAACCACACATGGACGATGGGGATCCCTCTGATAGGCTCCATTTGTAGATTTTACACACGTCGCATAGATCTTACTATGGGGTAACACGTCGCATGATTCATACATAACCCATGTTACATAGGTGAACAGTGACAGAGATTACATAGTAATCATATATATATATATATATATATATATATATATATATGTAAATAAAATATAATTTATTTAATCCCTTTCATTTAATACAAATAATACCTATTTGAGTTGGTATTTTAGATTTATCTTGGCTAGAACATTCTATAAATTTATGTGTGTTTACTTTTAATAATAGGATTGGGTAATGATATCATGAAATACACTTAATCAAGTGTAACGTTAACGTGTAACACTAAAATTGATTAATCAAAATTTCTCAAGATTTATTTATTTTCATACATAAAATTGAGGTGTTACATCATCTGTGTCCCAACTTGACTCCCCCACTCTACGCCATTGCCCTTTATGTTCTTCCCCCTACCGGGCTTCCTGCCTCATCCCCGTCAAGCCCTTGCTCCTCCCTCAACCCTTCCCTTTGTTGGCTCTCGGCAGTAAGGACTAAACACCTAGAGGAAGGGGTGAATAGGTAGGTACAGAATTCTGATAACACAATTAGCCACTTGAAACTTTGGTTAGTGAATAAAATTGTGTGCAATGAAAGTTAAATGAGCGGAAACAATCACACAGAATGAACACACAAATTTATCCTAGTTAGACTCTTCTAAATGGAAGTCTTACGTCCAGTCCTCAAGCAACCTCTTGAAAATTCACTAATAGGAGTACAATCTCCCCCAAGGATATACAACCCCCAGCACAGTTGGTCCTCCCTCTTACACAAGGGGAAACACACCCAGCAATCTAGCTGGTCTTCTTCTCTTTTCTGGGCAAGAAGGCAACTACTTCTTTTACAAGTTTAGAAGCAAGCCTACTCGAACAAACCCCAGCACTATTCTTCCCTTAACACAAGGGGCACACTAGTACAGACCCCAGTTGGTCACCTTTAACAAGGATTTCTGCCCTCAGTAAAATGTCTCTTAACAGATTGATAAAGGCTATATGAAAGCACAAATTAATAAGCACACTGATCAAGAGGAATGAGAGAGAATAATCAGTTGATCATGTGTTGCTTCAGTAGGATGATGATGAATTCTATGTTGTTGAATACTTCTTTGGATCTTCCTTTCAGCTTGGCTAAGTGCTTGTTTTTTGATGGTGGAAGATGAGAGCTTTGATGCAACAGGAAGTTGAGCTTCTATGCTTCTTTGACTAGGCTCGAGCTTTTTTTCTCTTTTCTTTGGTTGTGTGTGTTATTTAGGCTCCTAATTGGTTGTACACTCTTTTAGATAGATCTTCAGGGATGCTCACTCTTATGTTTATCTTCAAAGCCTTTATCTCTTTATGGAGTTGTTAAAGAAGAGGACTGTTGATAGATAACCGTTGCCCGTTGGAGTCCCTTGGATCTGATGCTTCTTCTCTTCTTCTTCTTCCTTCTTTGTGTCTAACGATTGTCTTTTGAGTCTAACAGATGCTTCATGTGAGTACTGGATTTCTGCAAGCACAGATGAAGGTGTTAGGTGAGATAGGTCATGTGTCAGTCAACATCCATACCTCTTGTGCAGAAGTCTACGTTTCCTACTAACAACTTGCTATACTAGGTAAGTGCCTTTCTTGTAGGAAAGAGGGAGTCCTTTGGGTCCTCATCTTTTGCTGACACCTTTCTTACCTACCCTGACAAGATAAAAAACACACAACATGAATAACTTACAGATTTGAAGGATATTTGAATTTTCATTGGCGCCAAAGACATTTGGTTCATCAATCGATGTAGACAAGAGTAAGTCATCAGTAATTGGTGAACAATATAAGTGAACGATATTTTGTTCACCAATCGATGTGTTTGAAAGCATTTAAATACCAATTGGTATGTAAACAACATCAATTGGAATAATGCAACTTAGGTGAACACCATCGATATTTGAAGACCACTTGTTCACTAATCAGAAAAAGAATAACACCAATCGGTATGAGTTAAAGCTATTTGGTCACCAATCAATAAGATATAACATTTATAACACTAATTGATATATTGTTCATCAATCGGTATTAACTTAAACATCAATCGATATAACTTAAGTATTCACCAATCAGAACAACACTTGGTCACCAATCGAAAGAATGCTTAAACAATAATCGGAGCATGTCCATATATATAATATCTATTCAAATGATCATGTGTCGACACACATTCATATCTGTTGACACATGAATGTTATCTGTCAACAAGACATTAAAAATGATATTATGAGAATACTTTGGATGATGCATTTGAACAGATATTATTATATGGACATGCATGAGTATAGTTTATCATTAAAATAAATATATTTTGATATTCATGAGAGAAAAATATTATAATATATTTATGAGATTTATGATAAACATGAGTTTTTGTTATCACCAAAACAAATGGATAAAATATAAGAGTGGTTCAACGCCCTTCCCCTTAGCCCTTCCATTCGTCCTTTTTAGGTTCCCCTTTTGTTTTGAGGAGATATCCTTCTCCTTTTGGTTTCTGTGGATATCCCCTTCTGTGTTTTATTCAGCATCAAGATCACTCTTCTTCGACTTGCCTGTTCCGTCGAGCCTTAGAGGTGTCTGTTCATGCTATTTATCTTTGGAGCCCCTAAATCTGGGGTCTTGGAGTTTCAAGTATAGCATGTGGCTTGAGGATCTTCCACACAACTCTTCGATATGTGCATCATCCAAGCTTTCTTTTGTTGTTTTACTACGCATTGGCTATGTAGCCCTCCTCCTCAAGTGTTAGCCCTCGTCTCAGCTTGTCTTCGACATTGCTTGGACATCGATCGAAGACACTTGATCTTGCATCTTGGTTTGGAAAAGTGTGCTCTGTTGTATGGATTGCTTATCTATGTTGACTCTAGTGGGTGCTTATGTGATCTATTATGTTTTCATCTTTGTTATTTTGTTTGGTTCGAGAGTCCTCTCCTATATAATGTTTTATGAACCCGATTTATCTAATGAATGGAGCCCTAAGCTCCCTTTGTTTGTCAAAAGGAAATTTGCATGGTTGCAAAGTGGTATGGCTCCTATTGTCACTCACCCTCATTCTTCATCATTCATCATCGTAAAGCTCCACTCTAGCCCGGTACGGTCCTACCGACCCATATTAGACAAGAGCAAGACACTACAGAGGGTATACCCTAACATGAATGCTTAGGTTGAGATTTACATAAATAGAGAAATAATCTATACCAGAAAGTAAACAATAATTATTCCATCAACTTTATAATCCACATATTACAATCTATATAATCTAAATAAAAATACAAATACAATCACCAGTTCATAATAGCAAATTAATAATAGTTCAATTGCACTTATTCCACATACTAATTACTATACTATATTCTACTCTTCACACTCCGTATCGGATCTCACTAACTCCTTGGCTTCTAGATCCTCAGTCTCGCTTAAAATGTCAACAAGGATGAGTCTATGCAAAAGACCCAGTAACTAAAAATAAATCTAAAATCACAATCTACAATATAGGATACTTAGAAAACATTATAATTTACATATATCTCATGACATACACATGGTATCATATATAAAGTTTTTAAACCATAGCTAATCAAGTACGATTTAAAATACTATCATTCTTTAATAACAATTCTTATAGACATAGTTAATATATCATGTAACCTTAAATATATAATACAATCTAATCAATCTAACAATGATGAATACAATTGAACATGGGATGCATTAATAGTAGTAGTATGTACAATTATAAGACAGTAAACAAAAACAATAGCGATAGACAGTACTAGTACCATAATATAGCCAACACAGTACCCAAACCACCACTAGAAGGTTAATATAGTCAATCAATACTCTATTACCTTGGCAAGACAGTGATAAATCTTAGTTAATATGCAAAAATTGAGAACAGTCCTCTCCACCCTAACCCTTGAGACGTGCAAGTACGTCCACCTCCAGGATTTCAACCATGTTGCCCATGAGGCCTGTAAACAATATGAACTTTGGGGCATCACTATCGTATAGCTCCAATCTCCCCTTATGGTGGCAATGTCTTTTTGACATTTAGTAAGATAATAACATGTAAGCACGTGATCATATACATATTATACATGCAAGTACAATTAAACATGAGTCATATGGTTTCAGATTAGCAGTATTCAGAGGTTTTCATAACTTAATCATGTTATTAATTACTATAATATATAGATTTAACTTAATTTAATACATAGTGTGGATGTGATTTCCCGTTCGGGCCTGGGCCGAATGGGCCTCCACTGGGAAGAGAGGGAAGATGGTCGCCGGAGCAGACGAAAGCCTGCAAAACCCAGAATTGATGAGGGGGGCCCGGTTGAAGAACTGGGGGGAACCCTCCGATGCCTAAGTCAGGTTGGACTGTAGAAGAAGGCAGGAAAAGGAGGTTCACTTGTGTGTGTTTCGCGCGTGGGCGAGTGTGTGTGTCGAAGGTCTCGTACCTTTGCATGGGGATTACCTGTGCCTTTTATAGACGAAGGAGACGAAGGGTCCGAGCGCTATCTACTCCAATGATGGATGGAAGGGTGTGCCGATTCAGGTTCCTAGACAAACAGTTGTTCGTTTGAGGCGCCCGTTGGAATCCTGCTTGTTTAATACCCTTTCTCTAGGGGGCGCATGTCGCGCCGTTGTGATAACTGCCGCCAGGAGGCGAAGAGCTGCCCCGGGCCTTCTGGTCGGAAGGTACCGAGCAGGGGTCTGCTCGGTTACTTGACTGGTTGTTCGGTGACTGGTTCTCGGAAGCACAGCTGTGGTGACAGGGCCGTGAGATGCTTCGAGCAGGCCCTGTTTGGTAGGCCACACCTTTGATCGAACAGGCTGCGGGGCGTCCGGAGACCACCCTTAGGGACCCTTGAACGCCTTGGTGGCCAGAACGTGCTTGGAAGCTTTAAGCTAGACCTGAGGACACATGGCTCAATTGACTGGAGCCATGGCGCTTTGATGGGTCATAATGGGCCGTAGAGGGCCGCGACAGGCCCGTGGGCCTAGGGGGCTAGAAATGGCCTCCACACTTGCCCCCCACGCTCTCAAGCTGGCACGGGTATCGTAACACTTGAGAGTAGAGGTCTGCCCAAACGTCTTTCGCATTAAATGTGATATCGACCTCGGCGGTGCAAACGACGCCCGGGCGACGCCGTTTGAAACTTCTCCTCGGGGATGGAAAACTCATGATGGCAGAGGTGAACCTTGCGCGGCACATTCGAACGGGCCACTAGAGCGGGAGAAACATTGCTTCTATTTTTCGAATTCACACCTTTATTCCTTATAAGGAAGAGGAAGGGAGAAGGCGAGGCTCACACCTTCTTCTTCGAAAAACTTTCCTCCGCATCTCTCCTTCGTCTTCTTCCTCGCGGCTCTCCATCGTCTTCCTCCTTCCTTACTACTTTCTCCTGCTCCTGGCAATGTCGCAGAAAGGGAAGGCCGTTGCTGCTGCTGAAGCGAGCTAAACAGCGCCGGAGGCACCGTGGGGGACGAGATACATGTTCTTTGAGGGCCTCCGCGAGTGGTACCACCTCGGGGAGTAGTACGACATCATCCTCACCACGGAGGACGACTCGAATATGCTGCAGAAGCCCGATGCATCGCCATGTTCCTGGACTTGCTAGAGGTAGGATTCCGGCTGCCACTGCCAGCGGTGGCGAAGGACATTTTGAACGCGTGGGGGATCGCCCCCATCCAGCTGACGCCGAATTCATGGCGCACGATCTGCATTTTTTGCATTTCCTGCAAAGTGCACGACATCGTGCCAACGGCAGACCTCTTCCGGGGACACTTTAGTCTTGCGGTGTCTCCGCAGACCGGCATCGACATCTACTACACCAAGCACCGCGCAAACAGGATGCGGATCCACTTCTCGCCGAAGTATTCAAACCACAAGGGGTGGACACATCGGGTGCTCTTCATCAGCCACCTCCAAGGACACGGAGCGGTGTGGGGGTTCCCTATTCGGATTAGGGACCCACGCAACAAGGACATGGTTCCTCTTCTGGTCCGGGAGGCAGCGAAGATCTCCGACCGCCTCCGCAACATTATAGTGGAGAAGGCTGAGGAGTACCTAAAAGAGGCCCAGCTCATCGAGCATGGTCTTAGCCGTGCATGGGGTAAGTGGAACTTCATCTCTGCACTCCTGATCTACCGGGGGGGGCCATTTTCCTTACCTTCTTTTTCGTGCAGACGCCGAGGAGCTGACCGCTGGTCGTGATCAGAGGATATGGCCCTGTTCGCCAAGCAGATAACTGTCACGTCATATGTGACGATCGCGGGCGAGGGTCCTCCCTCAACTGTTCCTGAGGCGAGTCACCCTTCAGGAGGGCGAGCTGCTGAGAAGAGACCCCTGAAGATAAGTCTTCGGGGGGAGTCCAAGCCCAAGGCAGCTAAGAGGGCCGCACAACATGAGGCCGAGGAGGAGGCCGAGGAGGAGGAAGAGATCCCCCAGCTTTAGGTGCGGAAGAAGAAGCTGACGAAGGTGGCCAAGCAGGCGAGGCCACAGACCGCGATTGAGATGAGGCCTCTGACTACCGAGGGGGTTATCTCAGAGCTGGGGCTTGAGGAGTCACCGCGTACAAGGCTGGGCCGAAGTTCCGGGCAGACTTGGAGCAGTACGGTGCGCTCTACTACAAGGTAGACTTGAGGCCGGCGAAGACCACGAACAGAGGCTGGCCACGATTGAGTATGCTCGTGAAGCCTTCGAGGCTGCCCTTTGAGAGTGCCGATGACAGACCCAGGATCCGTGCCTGGATGGAGTTCGTTTCATGAACTTCCAGGCAGGGCGGATGACTCTTGGGGACGATGGTGCAGCCCCCTTCGAGCAGGCCCCGTAGATGTATCTTTTTCTCCTCTTGTTCTATAGCTCGGTCCCAATGAGCTTTTTTGTACTTCAAATAATTTGGAGAAATCACCTTTTTGAGTATGTGAATGGCTCTCTTTTTGTATCTTCTCCCTTGCGTTTGTTCTGTTTGAATCAGAATTCGTCGATTGTTTGAGGTTTCATAGATACCACGCAGGTCGTTGGAACTGAAAAAGTCCCAACCAGAGGTTCATGCCGAAC
>JACBKR010003421.1:0-29714 GCA_014218235.1 Colocasia esculenta
CATGGGATTGCCCAAGACTAGAGGTGGTATGGATGCAATATGGGTAATAGTAGACGATTAACTAAGTCGGCTCATTTCTTTTCGATTAAGAGTACATGGTCATGGATTGTTGGCCGTGCTTTATGTCAAAGAAATAGTTAGACTGCATGGGGTTCCATCTAATATAGTATCTGATCGGGACCCAGATTCACTTCACACTTCTGGAAGGGTTTACAAGCAGCAATGGGAACCAAATTGAACTTAGAATTGCCTTTCATCCTCAAACGGAAGGACAAACTGAAAGAACCAACCAAATCATGGAGAACATGTTTCGTGCCCTCGTGCTTGATTTTAGAGGACGTTGGGATGACTAGTTGTACCTAATGCAGTTTGCATACAACAATAGCTACCAGGCCAGTATCAAAATGGCACCATTCAAGCTTTATATGGTAGGAGTTGTAGATTACCTCTTTGTTGGGAGGAGGTTGGAGAAAACCAATGGGTTGGACCTGACTTAATCAAAGCAACTGACCAGAAGTTTAGATTGTCAAGGAACATCTGAAGATAGCACAGTCAAGACATAAGAGTTATTGCAGACAAAAGAAGGAGATAGCTAGAATTCCAAGTGGGCGACCATGTTTTCTTGAAGGTCTCACCTTCAAGGGAATCAAAGATTTGGGATCAAGGGAAAATGGAGTGCCAGATTTATCGGCCTTTTTGAAATCCTTGAAAGAGTCGGTCAGGTGGCTTATAGACTTGCACTACATCCACAACTGGCAAACGTGCACATGTATTCTACATATCTATGCTGAGGAAGTATCTATTCAATGCCGACCATATGGTTAACCATGAAGACTTGGAGATTCGGGAGGACCTGACCTATGAAGAGAAGCCGATTAAGCTATTGGATCGGAAGTTTCAATGACTCGAGAATTGTACCATACCTATGGTGAAGGTCTAGTGGAATCGAGATGGAGTTACCAATGCTATCTAGGAACGGAGGAAAGAATGAAGAAAAACCACCCAGAACTATCTTAGGTATGATACTATACCATTAATGTATAAATTTGGGGACCAAATTTTCTTAAGTGGGGGAGGTGTAGCATCCCGAAAAAAATTCTGTGATTTACAATTATAATAAATGGAAATAATTATTTTATTTATCAGAATGGTAGAACATATGCACCACTATCGTACGTGCAAGAACACATCGAAAAATTACGTAAAAATTATAAATCAACCTCAAACATTATTCCTAAGTGTTCCATGAAGAATTCGTGCAACGAAAAATCTGATTGGCCTACTGTACGTCACAATGTGACTAATTATCTAAATGATGAAACTAAGTTGGAAAACCGTTAACACGGAAATATAACACGATCACAAATTAAATAAACATGTTGGAGAGACTCCAACATCATGTAATGATGACCCATTATCAGAATTGGGCTAATGGATCACTTTTGGCCCAAGAATAAAATGGAGCAAGAAAATACCTAGAAATTCGTACTTGTAATTATGCAGAAATAAGGAAGTGCAAATTAGGGTTAAAACATGAGAGATTAGCCATGGATGGTAGTCCAATTCGTACCTAGCCATGCTAGGAACCTTCTTAATGGTATTCCTACCTCTATTGGGAGGAGAATTTCAAAATATGGAAGCTAACCATGCATAACCCGCAACCCCCTTTTCCTAAACCCATTAGGACTTGAATAAACCCTAGATATATAAATAAACGCGAAGAGACTCCTAGGGAAGGTTTACCATCGTGTTGGGGTCGTGGGAGATCGAGCTAGGGCACCAGAGGAGGAGGAGAACGGCTGGAACCGGAGCTTCTTCCCTTTCCATCCTCTGCTGCGACCAGAACAACGATTTGTCTTAGATTTTCACAAAGGTAGGTGATCTCAGGCTGAACATCTAAGTTGCAGATACCTATGGATAGAGCATCAAGTCTAGTTTGATTTGCAAGTGATTTCCCTGATTTTCATGGAGTATATGAGTCGTATTAAGCGTTCTCCCTAAGTCGCGCACTGTTAGGGCTTTTCCTGTTCAACTGTGTAGGATGCAATTTCTTCATAGTTTCACCGTGTTTCCACTGTGCACTGTGTTATGAAATGCGTCTACTGTGTAGGACGCGATTTCAGAGCCGACCCGAGACTGTTTTAATGCACTGTCCAGTCTTGTTTATGTGAGTTATTGGGTTGCATTATGTCATATAGCTATATAATAGCCTAAAAGTCATTAGCCTACCTGGAAATTGTAAGAATCTGAACATTTATTCTAAGTGTGATTGATTTCTTAAAAGCATCCAAGTGATCATGTGAATGTTACATGAAATGATTATATTCTGTCTTGTCCATAAAATTGAGAAGTGATTATATGATAAAGGCATTGCAACCATGTGAATATAATTGAATTGCATACATGACATGCATGTTGTTAATTGCTTTCCATAATGTTTTAACCAGTGGATTGTGGATTGAGACACGCTCTACACGTCACTTTGCCCATATAGGCAGCCCTTTCTTGGGGAATTCGAAGCTTTCTGTCGGTCATTCCGTATCGATAGACTAGTGACCTTTTCTCAAAGACCTCTGTAATTCTCCGTACTTCATGGATTCCCTCATGAAGATCGAGTTGGTTGTACCAATGAAGTACCCAGAAGATAGAATGCACTTCTCTTCTTATATTCTTCTCGTGAGAGTGATTTGATAACATTGAAACCAAGCCATTATATGTAATGATCGAACTAATGAGAAAAGCCATTATGTTGCCGAGATTAATCTGGATCATGTCCCCTTGCATTGTTCTCTATCTATCGTCATTGACATGATCATTAGTTCATCATTGTCCATTAGTTGGAAATCATGTGGCCATAAATAAATGAATGGACTTACCAGAAACTATTGGAACTTCGGTTCACAACTATGCTTGTGCAAATAGGGCCCTGTTTGGTCCTGGGAGGAGCACCCGAAATACTTAATCGCGAGGGTATATAACCCAATGAGGTGTCTAGCAATCACCTAATTGAATGCAAGATTGATATGAATAATTTCCAATTGTTATTGAATGAATGATTGATTGATTGACTGTTATATGTTAGATGGCCAATTCTATTGTACTCGTCATTATTATTGCATCCTACATGTCATTGTCCATTAGAATTCTACAGAATTCAACTTGAGAAAATCTATTGTACATGCTACATGCTATTGAATTTCCCCTACATGTCAAGTGATCGTTCTGTTATCTATCTCATTGATAATCGTTCCGTCCTATATGAGAATTGTCATACTAGTAGGATTTATAGTTTGGATTTGTCACTATCGTTATTGTCAGGAGCATTGCATGATAGTATTGCCAATGTTAACATGTTAATTACGTGAAGCATGCCCGCACCATGAGATGTAAATCCTACTGGGCGCTAGTGCGCTAACACCTGCTTTCCTTAACATTTTCAGGTGATGAATATGAGGAGCTAGAGAAATATGGGACTGGGGACGAGTGATGAGTTGTTCAAGCGTACCAGTCTACTTAGCACGTCAGCCATTGAGGTTAGATTTCATAGAGTCTGCAATAGTTAGGTTTCTTTTATTGAGTCAAATGTATTTGAGGAACAATATTTTGGCCCAGTTAGTGGCTCTGACTATGTAAGGTGTTTAAACTAGTTGTTGGAATGAAATAAGGTTTTGATGGCTGGCAATATTATTGTCTCATATCTTGTGTTATATTTATTGTTACTCTGATTTTATTCGACTGTGATACGTACACTTGTACTGCTCACGTTCTTGACATTTATTTTCCACTGCTAAATGTCGGGGCGTGACAGTCATGTTGTGCTTTGACCTCTTCGAGCATGTTAGATTGAATCTTGATATTGGCAACCAAGACTCGATCATCCCTATGTTCAATGTTCAAGTCTAAACTTGTGAATTGCTCTAGTAGTTGCTTCTCTCCAAGAACTAGACTCGATAAAGATGCCATCAACTTCCTACTAAGAGCCTCAGTCACAACATTTCCATTGCCTGGATGGTACTGGATGTTGAAATCAAATTCCTTTAGGTATTCAAGCCATCTCCTCTGCCTCATATTAAGTTCTTTCTGAGAGAATAAATACTTCAAGCTTTTATGGTCTGAATAGACAGTAAATTTCTCACCATATAATAATGTCTCTAGATTTTCAAGACGAAGACCACGGCAGCCAACTCTAGATCATGCACAGGCTAAGTGACTTCATGAGTCTTCAGTTGTCTTGAAGAATAAGCAATGACCTTCTCCTCTGCATCAGTACGTAGCCTAGCCCAATTCCTGAGGCATCAGTATAGACAGAGAAACCTTCTCCCTCTATTGGAAGGGTGAGAACAGGTGTTGAGGTCAGACATTCTTTTAGAGTTTGGAAACTCTTCTCACACTCTTCACCCCAAGAGTAAGGATTCTCCTTCCATGTAAGACGAGTGAGTGGAACCGTGATCTAGGAGAAGTCCGTTATGAACCGCCTGTAATAGCCAGCCAGTCCTAAGAAGCTTCTGATTTCTGTGACATTAGTTGGTCTCTCCCATTTAAGTACTGCTTCGACTTTGGAGGGATCGACGAAGATGCCATCCTTGGAGATGACATGGCCCAAGAAAGATACGTTTTCGAGCCAGAATTCACACTTGCTCAGCTTTGCATACAATTGTTGTCTCGCAAGACTTGCAGAGCTATCCTCAGATGTTCTTCATATTCTTCTTGGTCTTTGAGTATATAAGTATATCATCAATGAAGACCACTACCAAACTTCTCCAGATATGGTCGGTAGATGTTGTTCATGAGTTGCATAAAGGCTGCAGGTGCATTGGTCAGACCAAATGGCATAACGATAAATTCATAGTGTCCATACCTGCTCCTAAAAGCAGTTTTGAAAATGTCATCATCCTTGATCCTCATTTGATGATAGCCAGATCAGAGGTCAATCTTGGAGAAATATTGAGCTCCAGATATTTGGTCAAAAAGTTCATCGACCCGGGGCAATGGGTACTTGTTCTTGATGGTTAGCTGATTAAGTTATCGATAGTCGATACATAGCCTCATCGATCCATGTTTTTTTTTAACGAACAACACAGGTGCTCCCCATGGGAAAGTACTTGGTCTGATGAACCCCTTCTCTAACAACTCCATCAGTTGTGCCTTCAGTTCCTTTAATTCGGCAGGCGACATCCTGTATGGTTGACGTGACAACGGGGCAGCTTCAGAGATTAACTTAATGGCAAAGTTGAAATCACATTCAGGGGGAATTCCTGGCAGATCTTCGGGAAACACATCTGAGTAGTCCTGGACTATGTGTATGTCTTCTATCTTAGAACCATTCTTTTCAACTATTACGGCTGCAAGGAAAGCAAGGCAACCTTTCCTTGTCATATTGTGAGCCTTTATTGCGGAGACTAGAGACATCTGTCTTTTATGTCTAATCCCAGTGAATGACAGCTTAGGGAATTCACTAAATGTAACTTTTCCTTTCTTACAGTCGACACTTTCCCCATAGGTGGAGAACCAGTCGGCTCCTAAAATCACGTCATAGCCTTTCATGGGCATACATACCAGGTCGGCTTTTAGGTTATGTTCTCCGATCATTACATCAGCAGATGGGTAATATTTGTTCAATTTCTCTTTCTCCCCCAGTGGTGTTGTGACAGAGTGTAAGGCCCTCAAACTTTGTTCTCATTCTGCGGACTTTGTCATATGATCTTTATTTACTTTTGTGTATATTATTTATGTGAATATGTGAATATGTATATATGTGTTTATTTCAGTACATATTATGTTTAATGATGTTGTGTATATGTACATATGTATATACATGTCTATATGTACATATTGTTTTTATTTAAGTTGTACATATTGTATTTAAATAATATGATGTATAGAGTATGTAATTTATAAGGTGAATGCATGTTTATCTGATTTCTATGTTCTAGCCGACATGCCAATTAACGTCAATATCCCTAGACGTTAAGGGCAAGTCAACATCCAGATCGATGGCCGTTTATTTCCTGTTAACGGTAGCATTATGGCTGTTTACTCCTCAGTTTTTGTTGTGGGTTCAGATCTAGAAATGGTCGCATTTTCTCCAGTTCTGGATTAGGAAACCCACCTCCAATGGTAGGATCCTATCCTTAATGCGTACCCAAACCCCTTAAACCTATAAATACCCCATTTTCGCTCAGAATAGGTTCTTTTGGCTCTTGAGAACCGTAAGGCTTTCTATGAGAAAACCCGGACTTTGGAGACTTTGATCTGGCATTTCTGTGCATCTTCTGGCGATCTTCATCGACTGGAAGAAACTCTGGACATTTGTGAAGCTTCCCCAACTTCGGAGACTCCCCTGTGAAGGCATGAAGACCCAGATCTGGGAGGATTTTGTGTCTCTTCTTGGCCTGGCCGAGGAGAGCTTCTCCAACAAATTAGTCACATTAGCGATTTTATTCCAGGAAAGTGATCTAGGGATTTCATCCCTACCCATATCCTTTAGGTCCTAGGATTTTATTGGATTTTTCCTCATGTCTTAGAACCCCCAATTCGTCAAGCTATGTGCGTTCTGTCTGAACTTCTGCAGATAGGAACTTGACGGCAAGCTTGCTGCCATCAAGATCCTGAGTTAGCGGCAACATCTTGTGTTGTTAACCTCGGTTGGCGTCAACCCCTTTGCCGCCAAGTTCATCAGGTTTTACATAATGGTTGTTTTGATCTCTGTGGTATGTTTGTCGGATTTTCTTGGTATATGTGCATATTGTAAAAATTATATTTGGTCAGATACAGTCAGAAGGTCATGTCATGAGGATAGGTCAAAATTTTTGTACATAGTGTTATTTATTAAAATTTATGTAAATGAATAATGAGCATGATCTGACCATGATAAATCCTGAATAAATAGATCCATGGTATATTAAGGTTTCATAATTTTTCCATGATCGTATGTTGACTGTTTTTAGGGTTTGAAATGGTTTAGTACGACTGTTTCACTGTAAATCGTACTTAAAGGAATTTCTTGATAAATCTACATGTAATCTATTTTAATGTTAAAATTAGCTTTACTGTTTCAAAAAATCTGAAATTTTAGGTGTGTGAAATATGATCTGTGTGAAGTATGTGATAAAAGTTTCATACTATTTTGACAACAATAGGTTTTGTTATTGGTTTAACAATGGAATTGACCATGATGAGCATGTTAAGTTTAAGTATGTGAAATTCAATGATTAGCAACATGATTTGGACTATGTTATGAGTTAACTATCACTGTGAAATAGTAGCATCATGTTATGAAACTGAAGCATGTGTAATCATTTGAAAGTGTATGTAAATGGGTTATAGTGTATGTGAACAATGTGATAAAAAGTGATAATGTGTTTAATGTGAAATTTTGCCGAAATTGACACTGCTACCATAGAGGGCTGTGGAGCCGTACTATAGTAAAGTCCCTATGGGAAGGCTCGATGTGTTGTGATATCCTATGGGCATTAGGATGAAATCCTGGAGGTGGACAAGTACCACTGGTTAGGGTGGAGTGGGCTTCTCCCGGTTCTGTGCAGTTAACCAAGATTCGTCACTGTGTTGCCTAGGTGACAGGTATATGTATGTGTAAGTGTGTCCTTCTAATGGTAGTTTGGACTTTGTGTCACGACAATTAAGTGTAAAAGTGTGATTATGTGAATGTGAACATGTAGTTGTGCAAATGTGGAATATAAGCATGTGATAACATAATGTGAAAGTGTTAATATGTGAAAATATGATACCATGTGTAAATGTCTTTTATTTATATTAAAACAGCAAGCTAGTGTAAACATGTGATTAAGTGTAGTAACTACATGTGAAAATGCTTAAATACCATGCTAGGTTTGTTATTTACCTTGTACATAACTCCATGTTCTAATTTGGTAGAATTGTGCAATGATATGAATAGAGTTTGAATTATAAAGCATGTTACATGTTATGTGTAGAAAGTATGTGTAGGATGATTATGTTATATTGTCAATTGTTATAAGCATGTACCATATGTTTCTCCTTATTGCTAAAAGACAGCGTATGTAAGTGATATGTGTATGGATGTTGTTCTTGGATTGCTTGCTGGGTCTTTTAGAAGACTCATCCTTGCTTCGGCATATAGGTGTAGTAAGTGTCTCCACTCCTGAGGAAGACAGAGTGAGGAGCGACTCCGAGCGCGAGGAGTAGCTACCTTTTGTGGAGACTTCTACGTTGTTACTTTTCTTACATTAGTATGTAATCAATGAAATTGGGAATTCATATGGACAATGTATTTTATTTTGGAGTTGTAAATATGGGACATTGGCACCTCTTTTATTACTATATAGACTGTGGATATGTGATGATGATGGAATGAGAATGAGAATATTTACTTATTTCCGTTGTTCTCTTTTGATATTGTGTACATCTCAATCTAGTGTTTAGTGTTGGATAAATGTCCCACTGTGACGGTGCTCTTTGTACCGACGTGGATTGGTATAATCATACCGGTATAAAGAGGGTTGTTACACAGAGAATTCACACCCCATGGATATAGGTTGAACATTTTAGAGTATCAGCAAAGTTTTGAGATATGAATGAATGAGTTGCTCCAGTATCAAATAAACAAATGCTGATAGAGAGAAAACTTGTAGGGTACCTTCTAGCATGCCACCTTCCTCAGTGGGTTCTTCGTCATGCAGGGCTTGCAGTCTTCCCTGTTTCTTAGGCACATTAGTGCGCCTCTCATTCTCCTTCAGTAGCGAGCACTCGGGGATACGGTGCTCAAGGCTTCCATAGCGCAGACATGCGCCGACTTTCCTCCAGCATTCATCAGTTGTGTGACCTACCTTGTCACAGTGCTTATAGTTGCTTTTCACTGGAGTGTTGGGAACGAAGACCTTGGGCTTCTTTTCAGGTCCTTCTGTGATGCTGAAAGGATGCTTCTTGCCAGGACTTGGCTTAGCAGTAGTCAGACTGGGTGTCAATTCCTTCTTCACGAACTTCCCCTTAATACGATCGGTGAAGTCCGTAGCATCTTCTAGCAGTTGTGCTTTCTTCACCATCTCAGCATACGTTTGGATGTCTAGAGGGGCCAGTTGAGTAATGTATTATGGCCTAAGGCCATTGAGAAAGTACTTAGCCTTCATCCTTTCGGTGTTTACCAAGTGCTCAATATATCTCGCCAGTCTTGAAAACTAGGCTTCATAGTCAGCCACAGATAGGCTCCTCTATTTAAGAGCAGCAAACTCCGCAGCTTTCTTTTCTTGGACATCCTCCGAGAAGTACTTGGAGTTAAATGCCTCTTTGAATTGAGCCCAAGTAAATTGACCATTAGCTCTGGTCGCTTCCACGGACTCCCCACCAAGAGCGGGTGTCCTTCTCCAGTTGGAAAGTAGCTAGCAGTAGCTTGTCCCCAACTGCACATTGCATTACATGGAAAATCCTTTCCGTCTCCTTAAGCCAGTGCTCGGCTTCGTCTGGATCTGTGGAACTACTGAACCTAGGTGGGTTCAAGCTTCTGAAGTTCCGATGCAGCTCGCCTACACTGCCGTGATTTTCTCCACCTTATGCCGCTTGTAGAAGCGCACAGTGACTTCTTGGATAGTTTGTTTCATGCCCCTCATCTGAGCACGTTCAGCAGTCATCTTAGTTGCTTAAGTTCCTACAAAAGTAACTTGTTGTTATGATATTGATGTGGAATTTATTTGTGTGTGTGTGGGTTTATTTTAACTAGTTACCCATGGCTCTAACCACATCTCACGTAGGTAGGATAACTGACTCTAGTCAAGGCTGGTCAACCTAGATCATCCTATTCTTAGGAACAACCTAGGCTCTGATACCACAAAACTGTCACGCCCCGACGCGGAATATCGGAACATGAAGCAGTTAGAAGTAAAAGCAACTATAAGAAAATGTATTTCATTAATAACTCCTCAAAATGTCTATTACAATTACTAATATCAGAGCTGATCTATGGGGCCCAATTACATTGAATAAAACTAAAGACCAAACTACGACTCTAACATAACACTAAGACCAAACTACGACTCTAACATAACACTAAGACGCCAGGGTACTCTTGACTTCACTCCTGATCACTATCATCCTCTTGAGTGTAAGTGTCATCCTCGGTCTCACCTGTGAACACATAACAATAACTCAGGGTGAGCGATAACGCCCAGTAGGACTTAAATCTCATGATCAGGCATACTTTAAATAATTAATATATTAAAGAGCAGAGTAACTAATGATAGAGAGCAATAGTCAAGTATTGTCAAACAAGTGATAGCATGATAGCATGATTCGTATAGCACAAGCGTCAATTATAGCACAAAGGGCTGGATGGCCATAGCACAAATAGCACAATATAGTTCACGATAGCACAACGAGTCAAGTATAGCATAGCACTTTGATTGTCATATAGATAGTCGAGATAGATAGCACTTGAGTGCAATGCCAAACACTCTGGTCAATTAACTCCTGCGGGCACTAGCACTTATGGGCGCACCTCCCAGGACCAGACCGAACCCTTTGTATATTGCCAGGCATTAGTTATATTGTTTATCTTTAGACAATCAGTCAAATGGCCAATAGAGAGTACCAAGAAATAGATGAGAGTACAAGATGAATAGATGAGTGTATAAAGAACGTGAATAGATGATCGAGTAGAGTATAGATGAGAACTATAGGTCATCGCACACTAAACGTTGAGTAAACGGGAGATAGTAAACAGTTGCACAACACGCGCAAATGGTGTTGGCAGTCGGTGGAATTCACTACCCTTCCACCGGCCATGTTATGCACAGGTTCAGAGGTCCGGCGTGATTCAAGATAAGAGCGAGAGAGCATTCTACGACAGTTTTGATCATGTCGATCCCTAAGGGTGTCTTAGGTGTTAGGGTACAACCAGCTCATCGACCATGTGGGTATCCATGGACAAAGGAGACTTATGGAGGCCTTGAACAAGGATTCACTAGTGCGACAAAAGAAATATACGACATAGAGTTTTTCCAAGTCAAGAGAAAGTGTATATAGAAACAGTGCTCGACGTTCCAAAGAATTCTAGAATAGTGGAGCGTCGGTAACGGTATTCCCAAAACATTATGAGAAACAAAGACAAGTCCATTAAAAATAGGGCAATGTAATATACATTATTGAAGTAAATTACCAGATATATTATGAGATATTTTCATGTCAAGACAAGTCATATTGGGTGGTTACAAGTATGTTCATGTGATGAAGAGAATCATGGATAGGAAAGATCATGTGTATGTCTTTTAAATTAATCATATATGTTCACATTATAACATCTTTATTCACTACGTTTACAACTGTTAACAGAAGATATAACCACTGTATAAAGACAAGAGCACCAAAATTCAAGGGTTTATATGCAAAAGTCTAGAAGGCGACGTACCCCTGTAAGGATCATGACAGGGTACATCCAGAACGCGACAGAGCCTTTCAAAGGTCTCGACGGGTCGTTTAGGTTAGACGGCCAACATGCGACGTCAGGTCCTATCGTGTCCAGAATGCGATAGGGTTCTGTTAGCGATCATCCCCTGAGAACACAGCCTATCAGGCCGTCACGTTCTCAGGTCATGCACCTAAGCCCGAGCGGGAAAAGGGTTTGCCTTGGATTGTGGTCCAGGCTTTCCATGTTTTGATATAGGGTAGGTTAAAAATTAATATCTCAGTGTACAGTTGATTAAAAAATGTGAAACTAGTTTTAAACGGATCTAGACATGCAAGGGTACATACAGTAAATAGGAATTTGAAAGTAATCATGGTCTTGACAACTTTTGATTTCATTCATTCACGAAGAACACAGAACAGTATACAGTGGAGGAAAAAGAATTTATTCGAGTAGCATACTGAATGAAAATTGGGGAAATCGGTGGCAAAAGATCCTGACAACGAGCAGTATGTCCAGTAAAATTTTGTGGTATGAGATCAAGTCTACATGGAGGTCTAAATTAAATATAAGGGTTCGGGGACAAGATGATAGAAGCATTTCAAAATAAAGATTTAAAGATATGGTTGATGAAAATTAGAGCAACGAGAGGGCTTTTGTTCCTAATGTTTAGAACATCCTACATAGGAGATTAATTAGGTTTAGCTTGTGAGAATGCCTACCTTTGGGTCGATTTGTCTCCTAGAGCTTTGAACTCGAAGAACAAGTGGTAGATCTTGAGCAAGCCTTCTCCCCAAGAATTCTCCCTTCTTTGGCCTCTCCTCCACGTCCAGCAAGCCTCAGCAATGCATTAGGGCCGACCATGGAGAGGTTGGGGTGTATTTAAGCTTCCTTTGTTTCTAATTCCTAGTACAACTAATTCCTATTTAATTTTGAGTTTCCTCTATTTCTTTCAACCTTCCAAGCTTCCACCTCCTAATGGGGTTAGGTTGGGTTGCAAATTCGTACCTAGCCAATTTGGGTAGGGTTAGAAGTCCAATTCCAACACATATTAGCTTTTTAATGATTTAATAGCTCTTTTCTTTTTAGGGAATATTAATGATACGAATTTAGGGTATTATTCTATTATTCAACCTTTAACAATCCCAATTTTGGCCCAGTAACTTTTATATGATCCATTTGGCAAAGCCCATTACTTCTTTTTGTTTAATGGGTTTAACTAATCCTTTTTCTTTAATTTTTTTTATTTATTTATTAAAATATCGGGTTGCTAAAGGTAGCCTTCCTCTCTCCCCTAGAGAGTCCTAGGATGTGTTTTAAGAGAAAGACAGAGTCCAATCCCGAGTTAGAGAGAGAGTCCAACTTATGGGAGAGTTGGAGAGTCTATCTAGAGTTTGGATGGACTTGGGGGTTCCCTAGGGATGATGATAGGAGGTTTGGGTTGTAATCCACTCAAAGGGACTTTAGATAGGCTCTAGGATGGAAGGAGAGGCCGAAAATCATGTAAAAACGTGTTTATGTGCATGGCATTGTCGTGACGGGCCGTGGGGTCTCGTTCTTGTCGCGACCGCAAACCCGGTCGCGTCAGCAGGGCAGTGCGCGCAAAGTCCACGAAACGGGCCGTAACTTTCTCCACAGACATTCGATTGACAAGCCGTTTGTTGCATTGGATTCTAGACTCAGAGGGCTACAAAATTATGTATGATATGTCTGATTTGGATTAAAAACAAGGATGTTATGATCTCCCAAAGTGAAGGCATGTTCAGAGGATATAACAGATTGCACAATTTTGATGTTTCAAGTGGATCTTAGCCATGAGCTTGAGAATGGACTTGAAGTTAAGGGTTAATGGGATCATGATGGGCCCAAGAATGATGTCAAAGTGATGACCAATTTGGGACATCAATGATATGAATGAGAAATGCACTCAACTTATAGGCCGAAAACAGGTGTCTATAGATTGCCCCTCCTTGATGGCCACCTTGCAAGGGAGCAAAGCAGAAGGAGAGCGGAGTGTAATAAAATGAAATGAAGCGGGGATGAAGAGGATTGGACTAAAAGGTGGGCATCAAGGTAAAAGACACCCGGCACAACCAATAAGCGATAGAAATTCTTAGGAAGATTCTAAACTAACCTCAAGGAAGAGCGAGCACGGACGGCTCATGTTTGGAATGACTGACAAAAGGAAAGTAAAAGAAGGATGATCAACCTCTTGATTAGAGGTACCCTAGCCAATTGGCCTGAGGTTTCATCTTGTGAGGACATGTGCGTGCCAAGCAGGTCACGATGACGCAAGGCCTGGGAGTGGTTCGCAACCAAGATGGATCAGGGGGAATATTTAAACTGTTTTAGATGAATGGAGGGAGAAAATTCCAGATAGGAGTCATACTGGCCAACTAGACAAGGGACTAGTTCAAAGAAGACCTTCAAATTGTGAGTGGAGTAGGATTTCTTGTTCAAGAAATTAAGCATGATTGATCATCACTATGGAATCAGTCTCTGACAGATCATGAGGCATGAAACATAAAGTCCTACATGATGCATGTTGGACTAAAATAAAAGAAATCATCAAATCAATATGCAAAGAAAGGAGAAAATAGAAAATACTCAAGGATAATATTGCTAAGCCGAATAAGAATGAGTCAAGAAACTACCTGCAACCACAGTGCAAGACTGAATATATCGTCCCCAAACTTATTTAACCCAACGGCCTATCCAACGATTAGTAATGTGCACCTAGATCATCAGTATTTTTGTGGAAGGGGAACTCAAATCCCAGAACACATTGAGAACTAGCCGTCCTTGAGGCAATATAGTAATGTAGATAGCATATAGTAATGCAAGGGTAGGGAGAAGAAGATCATACCTGCACTTACCTGTGGAGAGCATATCTTGCCATTTTTTGTGTTTTCCTTTTTATGATTTTTTATTTTTTTTTGTGTAAATGAAGCAATAAACAAAGCACTAAACAAGCTAACAACAATAAGCATACACAACTCAGTCACCCACATGATTGAAACAAAACACTGAAGAACCGCCAGGTTCACACATTGATAGTCCTTTCATGAAGCCATTGAGATGAGGGAGAAGAGGTATGAGACTTAGGAAAGACTTGGTGAAATAATAAGCTTGAAATTCAAATAATCATTGGGACTGAGGAGGAGAGACAGATCATAAAGATGATGTGGGCAAGACTTAGACAAAAGCAACAAAGAAATTGTGAGATTTGAGTGAACAATGCTTGGGAGTCAATGTGTGACGGCCCTGAATATTTATGCCCAGTAAGGCTTCATATCCAAGTCCGCCTCCTGCGATCGGACCAAAGTCTCGCAAGGGATATCTCACACAAGTGTCCAGTAGGAATATAAAAGACAATCACAAGAATATAAGACACAAGAAAATACATGGTCTTATATTCATTCACAACACATTACACTGTCCCAATACATTATTACATGTCCAAGAGAAAAAATACAACTACCTGGGGCATACCCAGAGGGAGCAAAGCTCACACAACACTAACTACGACTCAACTACTAGTGGTACATGTTGGGTTGAGTGTGTTTTGGAATTTCCTAAAGTTGTATTTTAATGATGACCAATGAACATCACTCATACTTTGATTTTGATGATGACATATTGTGATTTTAATGATGACATATTGTGATTTTGATGATGACATGTTGAACATGTTATACATTTTATACATATCACAATAATGCTTAGACAACATGTTTTTGATGTTTAATATCTCATACTTTAATGACAATATCTTGTACTGATTATTTATGTGTTAAATTTGCAGGTGTGTACAGATTTTGTCATGGTAGTGTCGACACACCCATTAATGGTGTCGACACCGGGTCAAAGTCCCTAAAGGTTTTTCATGAAGACAAGGTCAACTGTGTCGACACAGTCCCAGGCAGTGTCGACACTAGTCCCAGATTCCAGAAGACTCAGTTGCCTGACTGGGACACTGTGTCGACACTGCTAGTGGCTGTGTCGACACTAGACCCAGTTCCCAGAAGACCAGTTTTGCAGAATTGGGACAGTGTGTCGACACACTCCATGGTGGTGTCGACACACTCCGGCTGAAACTTAAAAACGTGAATTTCTCTGGACACGTGGTTGCTTGGAATTAGGGGATTTGACCTAGGTTTCCGTGCCCATGCACCCCAAGGCAATTTATGGACATATGGGGCTATAAATACCCATGTTCCTTGTACTCCAAAGGCAAGAGAGCCCATACACTACCAGAAGAAGCCTTTTGGCGGCCAAAGGGGGCTTTCCAGATCTTGCTCCCTCTCCAGAAGTTGCAGGCCATCCTTTCAAGAGGAAGGACGTGCGAATCAAGGGGAATCTCTGGAGAGAAACTTGCTGTGCTAAGCAAGGGAGCAGATCCAACTGAAGAGGCGTAGGAGAAAAAGGATTTCTGGCATTTCAGATGCCATCAAAACATAGCATCCCTAATTGAGGAGAATCTCCATCGATTTCCATCAAGGCTCCTCAATTGAAGCGTCTGCAAGGCCTCTTCATCGAAGAACACTCATTCTACATCCATTTCTCACTTCAGAGTTTGTTCTTCTTTATTTTGTCTATGAGACTTGTGTATGAAGTTCTCCGCAAATTTCTGTGTACGAATTTGTCTTGAGTCAGATCATTGATAGAGGATCTGATTTCTGTTGTCTTTGATCTAGCTTGTGTTTTGGGAGCCGTCAAGCTCTAGTTTGTGAGTCGTCGCACTCACGGTGTGGTTTGAGCCGTCGTGCTCAGTTTGGAGTTGTCATGCTCTGGTTGTTGTTTGAGCCGTGTGCTCAGTTTGTGAGTCGTTGAACTCAAGGGTGTTTGGAGTCGTCGTGCTCTAGTGTGTGTTGTACTCAAGGTTTTGAGTAGTGTGGCCTCACTGTGTGAGGGGTAGATGTAGGAGTCACTAGAGGTGATTTCTGAACCACATAAAAATCCTCTGTGCAATGGTTTGAATTGTGGTTTGACTTTGCATTACTCTAGATGCATGCATAGGGATTTCGTTCACACTATTAATCGATTTGCTCACACACACTAATCACACTTCAGATCAGTAAATTGTTTGGGTGAATTGATCTCTAATTCGAAGTAATTTTAAATTGCTTGAGCTTCTGCAGTAATTGGTGTTAGATCTATTCAGCCCCCCCTTCTAGATCTGATCCATCCACCCATTCGATCCTACAATTGGTATCAGAGCGGGTTAATATCTATTCTGATCTGATTTGATTGCTTCTGTTTGATCTCTGTGTTAATTACTTGAATTGTTTGCTTGCCCTTTCATTATCTTATTTTAGTTGATAGATTCTCAAGGTTTTATTGCTGAAGGCCATTGCATCAATAGGCCACCCTTCTTCAATGGGACTAACTACTCCTATTGGAAGAATAGAATGCAAGTCTTCCTTAGAGCGCAAAACTATGAAATCCGGAAAGTAGTCGAGGTAGGTCCCTATGAGAACTAGGGAGAGGAAGAAACCTGGACCAGGGAACATATTAGAAGGGCTACCCTGAACTATAGTGCCATGAATATGATCCAATGTGCAGTCCACCCTAAGGAGTACTCAAGAATCTCCATGTGCAAATCTGCCAAGGAGATGTGGGATAAGCTTGAGCTACTCTATGAGGGAACATCCCAAGTAAACGAAACCAAAGCTAACATTCTTGTTTCTGAGTATGAACTATTTATGATGAAATCTAATGAGACAATTCTAAAGTGTTTGCTAGGTTTCTGATCATTGTGAATGGAGTGAAGGCTTTAGGTAAGGATTATACAGATGCTGATTTGGTAAGGAAAATCTTACGTTCTCTCTCTTCAATTGGCACACTAAGGCCACAGTCATCGAAGATTCTAAAGATTTGTCCAAAATCTCTTTGGATGAATTGATAGGATCCTTAATGACTTATGAAATAAATCTGAAGAGAAGTGAAGAACACATGCTTAAAGCTAAACCAATAGCACTTAAGACTTCATCAAGCAACAAAGAGAAAAATCAAGAAAAATCAAGTTCTGATGAGTCTGAGTCTAATGAGGATGAATTTGCCATCATGACTAGACAATTCAGAAAATTTTTAAAATCAAGAAGAGGAAAATTCAATGGAAAGAAAAAATATTCTTCTAGTAAAAGGAATGCTTCTTCTTCAAATTTTAATGATAGCAGAAATCAAAAAAATGATGAATATATGTTTGCTACAGGTACAACAAGATAGGATACATGAAGGGTGAGTGTCCTGAGATCAAAAAGGACAAATACAAGAAGAACAACAAATTGAAGATGCCAAAAGCCATGATAGCATCTTGGTCGGATGAAGACCAAAGTGAGGATGAAGAAGAGAACTCTTCAAGTTCAACAAATGAGGAGTTATGCTTTATGGTCAACAGCTGTGATGGAAAGGATTCACAAAGAAAAGGAGCAACAGAATTCACAAGCACTTAATGGCAAAGAAGAGCTTCAATGAATCTAGAAAATCAACAATTCAAAAGACTTTGGCTCTAACAACACATTCCATGAGCTCAGAGCATTCTGCATCCTCTTCAAAACACAAGAAGTCAAATGGGTCTACAAGGTCAGGTACATCCATTCTAGACTCATCTATGTATTCTAACTCTGATTATGATGAAGATGAAGGAATGTCTCATGATAGATTGATCGAATTCTGTAAAAAGATGCAAAATCTTAATGCAAAGCTGAACACTAAAAATAGAGACTTGAAAAAGACTTTAAAACATTGCCAAGAAGAAAATGAGAATTTGAAAAATGAAGTTGAAAAATTAAATTTTGAGAAAGAGAATTGGAAGATGAAGTCCAAATCAGTGAAAATAAACTGAATGGATTGAAAGAAAACCATGAGCTATTGAAATCAAAAGTCATTGATCTGCAAAATGAAAATGGAAAATTGATTGATCTCAATGAAAACTTCAAATTTGATAATGATCAATTAAACAAACAGATTTCTAACATGGCTCATGATCATCAAATAAATGAGAGATGCAAACAACTTGTTGAAGAAAACAGTCATCTAAAAAGGAAGATTGAATGCTTGTTCTATGACAAACCATTGGACAATGAATGTAGCAATGTGAGTAATAAAATTGCCAATTTGGAAAAAACAAATTGCTCAATTTGAAAATGAAAAGAACAAGATGAAAAATGGTTTGGATGTCATGCTAGATAAACTTCAAATTTCAGAAAAAGAAGTTGTTGCATTAAAAGTAAAAAAACAGAAGCTTCAACATGAATTGAAAAATACTAAAAACATAAGTCTTGCTTCTGTGAGAGATAAGAAAAATGAAAATAAAAAAAATTAACATTTTTTAAAGCTGCTGCGAACAAGAACTCTGTTAATTCTAATGAAAAACTTGTGAAAGTTCTTGTTCAGAAATAGATAGAGAAAAAGAAGAATGCTGATGTCAAGAAGAATCATCTACTTCCTCCATCAGTCCAAAAAGCTCCAAGGCAAGTTCCAAATTCACATCATGCCAAGAGCACCAAAAGGTACCTCCTTCTCTTCATGGTAAGCCTCCTCACATGAAAAGGAGATTCCAGCAAATGCATACATGCCAAGGTAAGTACCAGGTAAGAAATGCTCTCATTTGCTTTAACTGTAATAAACCTGGTCATCTTGCCAAACATTGTTGAATTAGAAATCAAAATTTCAATAAACATGCCAAATCAGTCCAATGCTTTCACTGTTATAAAATTGGTCATATTTCTAGGGACTGTTGGTACAGAAATGATTTTGTTGTGCATGCTCAGAAATTCCAGTCTAATGCATATGCTCATACACATAGGAATAAATATCATGTTCATACTGAAAATGTTCAGAAATTTCATGTGTATAGGCATAGAAATGTTGCACAAAATCATTCTGTTTCTGCTTATATTAAAAATCCAAAAATTAGAAAACTTCATGAAAACATAGATGCATTGAGCAAGGGAAAAGAAAATTTGAAACTAATTCTGCTCATAGTTCTATCAATGAAAGAAATGTATCTATACAAAAAATAATTAAAGCATTTTGGATTCAGAAATCTTTGTTGCACTCTAACATTGATTTCATTGCAGGACCCAAGCAAGTGTGGGTCCCAAAACTAGCTTGATCAGCAAGCTGAGGAGTCTTGCAGCCATACATTGTAAATGGATTCAAGATATTGGTTGTGCAAGGCAAGAAATGATTGGAGAACACAGGTAAAATTTTTGAAAAGCAATTGAAGTCCTTTCAGGTAAAACTTCTTTATCATTTCAAATTTGAATTGCCTGAATTGAAATGAATGTTAATTTTTATCTGAAAAATGAGAAATGTGTTTCAATGGTACTCCCAACAATGAATTTTGCGTCATAATAATTGGAATCATGTTTGTGTTATCATGCTTGCTTAACTGTGCCCATGATTCTGTGTGCATATCAACTACTTTGACTTTTGGTATATCAAATGATGACATGTGGAAAAACAAGTTATGCTTGTTGGAAGCTATCATTATGCGTGAGTAAATTTCCGCCAAGTACCAGAAGTCATGTTGCTTAAAGCTATTTGTGTGCATAATCATGTGTGTATTGCTTGCTAGCTTTTTCATTCCATGCACATATTAAGGGGGGGGGAGTAATGCACGGCCCGAATTTAGCAGCGGAATAAATACCGGGGGCGTGAACGATACAAACAGACGTATCACAGTTGAATAGCGCAGAGTCACAATTGATTAATAACACATTCGAGACTATAATATGGTCACCAAAAGTATACTTTATTCCATTCCATTCAACTAGTTACAACCATGATAAGAAGAACTCACTAAACAGGGTTCATTATTCAAATAACAATGTTTCTCTAATACATCAACTACTCAATTGTCTATTTCTAAACTGTCATTACTCATATGGCGGGTGCTCATCAATCTTGCCCTGCCCCATCGGACTCCACTGGTTCTTCATCACTTCCTGAAAAGGGTGGGATAATAGGGGTGAGCGAACTAGCTCAGTAGGATTTACATCTCAATATTATGCGGGCACTAATACACATGATTAACATTTTAAATAGGCAGATATGTACATGAATATGATGACAATGTATGCAATACTAACAAATGAATAGCAGAATAGAACGGATATCATATCAGATCAAAATGTCGAGTTGCATATATAATGAACAGATATTTCAAGAGTAGAATCGTATCAAAAAGATTGGCCACATTCAAACAGATATCATGCGTTCACATGATCAGACGTATCATACCAAATCTTATCATATCAGATCAAATCAAACTTTTCATATCAAACAAAGGCACATTCTCACAAATCTTGCATATCGTATCAGTGCCATGCCACGCACAACAAGTCCATACTCCCGCGGTTAATAAGTACGTTAGGGTGCTCCTCCCCAGGACCAGACAGGGCCCTTATTGCACAGACATTGGTCAAATGGACTGAAGTCCCACGTTGTGCCGAACAAACATATTCATATTATGGCCACAGAGTTTCAATAACAAGCTCGTAGGAAAAGGAACATGATCATTTATAGAGTCAAGGTATGACAAACAGCTCAAGAGAACAAAAGGCAGTATAATGACGTATCATGTTTCATAATCCATTAATGTCTTGACACGAGGATGTTTCTAAAGACAGATCGTATGCGGAACATGTGCTCTCAATTTCCCAAGAAGGGTGTGCCTATTCGTGCAAATATGTAAGTGACAAGTTACAGATCTTCCTATCATTTATGCAATCGTCAAATGATTATTGAACACGAAAAACATAAAACTATTGAAACTCATATGCAAATCATGACATTAACTCCACTAGCAAGTCCATACTAACATGTATTCATCCCACATTCATATCATATTCTTATCTTATCAATGGACAATAAGCAAGATCACAAGATAATCCAATGGACATAAGATCAATCACAATTACACATTAGAATCATATTCATATCATTACTATTTTTCAATGGGTTGATTTATTTTATGTCCATGCATACCATATAACATCATGCACATGCTAGTAGACATCATGAAATGGTCAGACCCAAAATATGCAATTTTTGTAAGGGTAGTGTCGACACTAAATCAAGTAATGTCGACACAATGCTTCAAATATAAGGCAAAATGATCAAGTAGTGTTGACACTAGATCAGGTAGTGTCGACACAGTGCTTCAAATACAAGGCAAAATGGTCAAGTAGTGTCGACACTAGATCAGGTAGTGTCGACACAGTGCTTCAAATACAATGCAAAAAGGTCAAGTAGTGTCGACACTAGATCAGGTAGTGTCGACACTAGAGACAGCTCCCAGAAAACCTTCTGGCCAATCTGGGACAGTGTGTCGACACTAGCTCAAGTAGTGTCGACACTAGAGGCCTTCCCAGAACACCTTTTGGGCTGTTTTGGGACAGTGTGTCGACACTAGCTCAAGTAGTGTCGACACTAGAGGCCCTCCCAGAACAAAACCCATAGGTCAAGTGTAACCCGAAAAACACATCTCATGCAGTGGTTTACTTACCCCAATTATAACTCTCTAACAAATGATATTTAGACAAAATGTTCAACATGAAAGATGACGAGGATAACTAGTAGAAGAACTTTGATGTTGGGTATTTGATCTAATTCGGTCTCAAATCCCGAGAAAACATATGATAAACATAAAGCTAAGTGCAGCCCGAAATCACAGTATCATGCAGTGACTCTCTTACTATGCCTATAACTCTCTAAAGAAAGGCTTTTGGACAAAATGTCCAACATAAAAGATGATTGTGACTACAAGTAGAAGAACTTTCATGATGGAATTTTAGTCTAATTTGGTGTCAAATCGCGTGCATAATAAGAAGAACGGGAAAAGCCCTAACTATGCGAGACTTCGGGAAAACTACGAATACACATGTATACTCCATGAAAACTAGTCAAACCAAGTGCAAATGAACCTAGAATCAAAGAACTACATGATGGTGTTGGTTTTCTTTAATCTTGGCCTGAGAACACCTACCTTCGAATGCTAAGAACTCTTTGCAGATTTCTGGGTTGATGCAGAGCGAAGTTGAGGAAGACCACGATTTTCCCCAGCCGTTCTCCACTTCCCCAGTGCTCCAAACTTGCTACTCTCAACCCCAACTTGTTGCTAAACCTTCCCCAAGAGTTTAAGGACGAGTTCTTATAGATTTAGGGTGTAGTTATGAGTTCTAACGGGACTAGGAAAGGAGCTGCGAATTCTGCTCCCCGCTTTCCAAGAAATCTGGATTCTCTCACCCAAAGGAGGTAGCAACGGTTTAGGAAACCTCCTCTTAGGGTTGGGTCCGGTTTTGACTTACCTTACATGACTAATCACCCTTATTTTAACCCTAAATTGCCCTCCCTAATCACTGCATAATTACATACACGAATTTCTGGGTATTTTTTGTCCCAATTTCTATCATTGGGCCAAGTGTGCTCCATTGCCCAAATCTTGTTAATGGGTCATTAATACATGGTGTTGGAAGTCTCTCCAACATGTTTATTTAATTTATGGTTGGGTTATTTTTCCGTGTTAACAATTTTCCGACTTAGTTTCCTAATTCAGGTAATTGTCACGCGTGACGTACACTCGGCCAATCGGATTTTCGTTGCACGATTCCTTTGTGGAACACATAGAGACAATATTTGGGGTTGATTTATAATTTTTACGGAATTTTACGATGTGTTTCTCACGTACAATAGTGGTACGTAATTCTATCATTCTGATAATACGGAAGTTATTTATTTACTAATTTCATACTTGAATTTGTTCATGTGACATAAGTTGTTCATTGATCCAATTTCTTTATGGACCATCCCCTCATATTGTTTGGAGTCCACCATAAATTCTCATTTAGTTTATGATCTCATTTATACACTAATAATGGGTTGTCCAACTTATTTCCTAATTACGATAAGAAGTCACACTAACTCTTAAATATATCCCAAATGACTTTTATTGACCCAAAATTCTTAATGGATCATTAGAGGATATTATTTGAAGTCCATCTATGATTTTTATTTAATTTTTTGGCTCCTCTAGGTATGTGTGATAATGATTTCCTGACTTATTCCCTGATTACGACACTCAGTCGTAAAACGCCTTAAACTTGGACCATCTGATTCCTTTACACGAATTTCTCTGTGGGTCATTAGAGAGTATTATTTAGAGTTGGATTGTGTTTTTATAAAATTTTCTAATGGGTTTTTGTATGTATGATAATGACACGTGCATCTTTGCTATTTCACAATATTGATTTTATCGTTTTCGATGTATTTCTAATTTTCTAATTACCGAATTTTCGGGGTGTTACAAGTAAATTTGAAAAAGTGCAAAAAATGTTCTTGAAAATGCATGAATTTCATGGTAAAAGTAAAGAAAATTGACCTTTTTGTAGTGACTATGTGGTATATCAAATGGTGAAATGTGAAAGGACAAGTTAGGCTTGTCTGGAAACTCTCATCATGCGTGAAAAAAAACTCTCCGCCAAGTATTCAATAGTTTTTTTTTCCTGCATAAAAGGTCATCAAGAAAAATAAAAATCTCAAAAACTTTATTTTAAGTCTTTGAAACTTTTCTCCTTCAATAAATTGGTTGTTAATGCATGCTTGATCATGTTCATATTCTTTATGTGTAAACTACTTTGAATGAACATATCTGAATTGCTTGAATGATCATTTCATATCATGCATATCTTATGGGGAAGTGAGTCAAAAGAATCTTTGAGTGAAATGCTGAAGAAATATTCTTTCATATCTGATTTATCATCAACTCCCATTCAGATTGTTGACAAATGTTCCTGCAAATGAATTCCTCACTCTCACATTGCATTGGGATTCTTGGTATATCAAATGGTGATTTGAAGAAAGACAAGTCAAGCTTGTCTGGACACTTTCACTATGCGGAGGATATGTCTCTGCCAAGTATCAAGAGTCTGTATGCAATTGTTGAGGGGGAGTCGTTGTCTTTCAAATAAAACATTCACGTTCATTCTGTTTTCCCTATTTCTTCAATATTCTTCATGTTCACCTTGTAAGGGGGAGATACATGAAAGGGGGAGTCATTGTCATATCTCTTGAACGTACTTGTCTATTTGAACCCCAAGTCATTAGAATTTTTAAGTCCTTGTGCTATTTTCTTATGAGAGAATTAAAACATTGAAAATAAAATCATTGTGCATTTAGTTTAATTTCAAAGATTCAGTATCATTTCAAGGTTAAGCAATCTTAATATTGAATGTCTTTAAAATAACTTGCAAAACACTTGTAGGCACCTGAGCGGCTTTACTATTTAACATGTGTATGTTTAAGCTTCATTTTTACCACATGTTAAGAATAATTTCTCTAAATTCATAGTCATGACTTGTCTGGTCAAAGCAAACATATTCCTGCAAAACATCAAAAGAAAATGATAAACAATCTAGAAAGATACAAACAGAGCAATGCAAATTCTTGAACCACTGAGTAACCGAGCCATTTCACCTAACAAGTGATTTGTTTCGCGTCTAAAAGTGGAAATCAATGTTTTCAACTCTGTATAAGATAATGAAAGTTAAACCACTGAGTAATCAGGAGGTCTTGCATCTGATCAATGTGATCTCTTGCACTGAAAAGTGAGATTTAACTAATTTATTCTTGTATTCTTTCCCAACTAAAATTGAAAGAAAATCAAAAAGACAGGATAGAAAAGCTTAAGACCTTCATAAAGTTCATGTATACTGAGTTTAGACCTATTATTTTACATTGTGTTAAACTTAAAGCTCCTAACATCGTTGTTAAATATTTCTGCTCACTCATATAGGTCACTTTACTTCACCTTTGCATCATTATTTTAACTACATTCAGATTATATTTTGCTATACTTTGTGTTGAGTGTGTCTTTGTGATTAAACTTTGTTACACAATCATCAAAACACAATAATTCTCTCATTTGACAATATCACGTTGCCTCATTTATTTTGATCATTCCTGAACCTTCATTTCCTACATTTCATTTCTTGATCTCTACAATCTTTGTTTCTCTCTCTTGTCTAACTTTTTGATGCTGTCAAAAAGGGGGAGAAAGTTCCTAAAGGAGGAGAAAGTAAAAGTTTCTAGGGGAGAAAGTTCTTTATGGGGAGAAAGTTCAAAGGGTGTATATGGTCTAGGGGAGTTATTGCAGTCAAGGGAGTCAGGTTATTGGGAGACTGTGCATATGTTTTGTCATCATCAAAAAGGGGGAGATTGTTGGGTTGAGTGTGTTTTGGAATTTCCTAAAGTTGTATTTTAATGATGACCAATGAACATCACTCATACTTGATTTTGATGATGACATATTGTGATTTTAATGATGACATATTGTGATTTTGATGATGACATGTTGAACATGTTATACATTTATACATATCACAATAATGCTTAGACAACATGTTTTTGATGTTTAATATCTCATACTTTAATGATAATATCTTGTACAAATGATTTATGTGTTAAATTGGCAGGTGTGTATAGATTTTGTCATGGTAGTGTCGACACACCCATTGATGGTGTCGACATTGGGTCAGAGTCCCTGAAGGTTTTTCATGAAGACAGAGTCAAGTGTGTCGACACAGTCCCAGGCAGTGTCGACACTAGACCCAGATTCCAGAAGACCCAGTTGCCTGACTGGGACAGTGTGTCGACACAGCCAGTGGCAGTGTCGACACTAGACCCAGTTCCCAGAAGACCAGTTTTACAGAATTGGGACAATGTGTCAACACACTCTATGGTGGTATCGACACACTCCGGTTGAAACTCAAAAATGTGAATTTCTCTGGACACGTGGCTGCTTGGGAATTAGGGGATTTGACCTAGGTTTCCATGCCCATGCACCCCAAGGCACTTTATGGACATATGGGGCTATAAATACCCATGTTCCTTGTACCCTAAAGGCAAGAGAGCCCATACACTTCCAGAAGAAGCTTTTTGGCGGCCAAAGGGGGCTTTCCAGATCTTGCTCCATCTCCAGAAGTTGCAGGCCATCCTTTCAAGAGGAAGGGCGTGGGAATCAAGGGGAATCTTGGAGAGAAGCTTGCTGTGCTAGGCAAGGGAGCAGATCCAACTGAAGAGGCGCAGGAGAACAAGGATTTCTGGCATTTCAGATGCCATCAAAATAGAGCATCGCTAATTGAGGAGAATCTCCATCGATTTCCATCAAGGCTCCTCAATTGAAGCGTCTGCAAGGCCTCTTCATCGAAGAACACTCATTCTACATCCATTTCTCACTTCAGAGTTTGTTCTTCTTTATTTCGTCTATGAGATTTGTGCATGAAGTTCTGCACAAATTTCTGTGTACGAATTATCTTGAGTCAGATCATTGCTAGAGGATCTAATTTCTGTTGTCTTTGATCTAGCTGTGTTTTTGGAGCCGTCGAGCTCTGGTTTATGAGTCGTCGCACTCACGGTGTGGTTTGAGCCGTCGTGCTCAATTTGGAGTTGTCGTGCTCCGGTTGTTGTTTGAGCCGTTGTACTCAGTTTGTGAGTCGTTGAACTCAAGGGTGTTTAGAGTCGTCGTGCTCCAGTGTGTGTTGTACTCAAGGTTTTGAGTAGTGTGGCCTCACTGTGTGAGGGGTGGATGTAGGAGTCACTGGAGGTGATTTCCGAACCACCTAAAAATCATCTGTGCAATGGTTTGAATTGTGGTTTGACTTTGTATTACGCTAGATGCATGCATAGGGATTTCGTTCACACTACTAATCGATTTGCTCACACACACTAATCACACTTCAGATCAGTAAATTGTTTGGGTGAATTGATCTCTGATTCGAAGTAATTTTAAATTGCTTGAGCTTCTTCAGTAATTGGTGTTAGATCTATTCAACCCCCCCTTCTAGATCTGATCCATCCACCCATTCGATCCTACAGTACAAGTTTGCCACAATGCCGCTGCGAGCCCACACACGGCTAACACCTGAAAAGACTGTAATGGAATGAGCCTCAACAAGTCACTGGGCTCGCAGGGACCTTCCAAAAACAACACCTAAAAAGAAAGAGACCTCAACCACAAAGGGTCTCACTGGCAACAATGATGTCCAAACCATAACATAGTCACATTAGACATAATTGAACTGCAATTAAATAAAATCACTATCTAGCACAATCTGTAGAAACTACAGAAACTAGCAGGGCTGGTACATAAACACCAGACCACAACAACAACAGCAATGCCTAGGCCACAAGCCTTACAGACAGACACCACAACAACTGAACGCCTAAGCCACAAGCCTCACAGGCAAACCACTGCCTAGGCTACAAGCCTCACAGGAAACCTACCCATATAGGGTAACAGGACTAGCATTGTCAAGCCAATTCACAACACATTAAACCACACTCTGAAGCTTACCCAAAGAAGGGTAAAACACAGAGAGTGGAAGGTCACACCACATGACCTCCACGAAACACAAATTCACCTCAACACCTGAAGAGGTTGGTATACGACATACCACAACACAAAGCTACCCACGAAGGGTAAGGGTACCTACCACCGAAGGTACCACCACAGAACCACACCACAATAGTAAAACCTCAACCAGCGAGTCACTCCACACAAGGCACAACCAGTGGCAAAGCACGAGTAGGAAGGGAACAACGCCACCACACGGGAACGAACTACTGGTTGATGATGCCAGTATCCAACCCCGACAACACAGTACAAGAACTACCTCTCAGTCTCATAGCCACGGACACTCCAGTCCAGCTACCGCTCCACAAACACACAAAGTAAGCCAACCAACAGTGGAGATCAACCAACACCACACCTGCGGACCACACAGCTACAGGCCCACGCCTAGCACCTTTAGGGACTCTGGCCTAAGCTCCCTAAAGTGAGGCACTGGAAAACAGGACTAACTGGGGCTCAGTATGTCTACTGTGTCCGTAGCCTGAACCACGAGCGCACTACAAGTGACCGCACACCCACAAACACGAGTCGCTGCCCACTGTGTCTTTCCCTCAGTCGGACATACAACTCAAACACAGGAGTGAGGGTGTCCAAGAAGATGACACAGACCTCTATGGTACACAGAGTATTGGGACACGCCCTGAGCACAACGAGCTTGGCTCGCACAGAACCCGGGGTACCCGACTAAAGAGGCATTCTGGAATAGGCACCAGACCACCAAACTAGGCTAACATACAAACCATGATACATGCTTAAAACAATCGTTATTTATAACTACGGTACACGTGCAATATAATTAGTTCGTCACCGGTCACCATGTGACCTCGAAGCACCCATACACTTAAACAAACGTGAACCACATAAACGCCTAATAACCTTGCCTGTCATTGGTCATCTCATGACCTCCATAGCAACACACAAACCATAATGCATATTAACACATAATTAACATAATTAACTTAGCTCACTAACCATCATAATCTAAATCACCAAGCTATGCATGCTTTACTAATATGGAGACAACTTAAACACCTTAACAACATCTTATAAAACCAGGGCTAGGTCAATACCAGACCATCACAGCCCAACCATCACAAACACACCTCGGAAGCCAAATCGTGACGAATACAGACGTCGCCTTTAAGAATGCAACGACCTACCCCGACGTGATTCAAAGCCTAACACGATAGGGCCCAGTGTCGCGAATACGTCACCTTCAGGCAAATTGTCAACACCGACAGTCAATGAGAAAATCGCGACGCAACGATACATCGTGACAAAGACCACACTAAACCATACACAAAATCGCGACGGACCACACCAACGTGTTTAACAAGCACACGGCGGGTCAAGTGGTCGCGTCCAAAACAATCGGTCCAACCCAATCGGAACACATGAACGCAATGGCCCAAGACATCGCGTTCCAAACCAAAACACGATGGTTCGGTCCGTCACCTTCTCAGGCAAGCGGCTGAACCCTCCTCCCTACTCCAAAACCCATTCCACACACTATACCATTCATACATAAGCTTATAAAACGGAAGCTAAACTACCACATGCCATTCTATCATGCTTTAAAAGCTATAAGCCAATTAAATAACACAAAATAAAAAGAAAGTCTCCTTACCAACTCGGAGAGCTTGCAAAACGTGAAGAACTCCACACCACTATTGCCCAGGTAGCAAGCCCAGAGGGGGGGTGAATGGATTGCTAAAAATAACTTTTAGAATATTCCTATAAATAAAAACGCTTTGATAGAAGACACTAAGTTCGATGGTTAGAGTTAGTGTAAAGCAAAGGCACAATAAAATCACACACACACAAACAACAAGCATTTTATCCTGGTTCAGATCTCTTGTCACAAGGAGTCCTACGTCCAGTCCCCAAGCAACAACTTGGGATTTC